>JBBPQV010000437.1:0-21181 GCA_038092675.1 Boletus rufocinnamomeus
CACAAGTATAACTTACCTGGGTACAAACTCTAGAGACTAGAGTGACCCTTGACCTGAGATAGAACTCAGAGACAAGAGCAAAGAAAAGAGAAAAGAGGAAAAGAGCAGGTTTATATAACATGTGCTGTATAGTGCTTACAAATTTCTTCCCACACCTTCGGCCAGTTACAACAAAAAGAACAAAATCAACATGTTCTTTAGGGATTACAATTTTTTTCCCACACCTGCAGCCAGTTACAAGCATACTGAAAAAAGTACAAGTCTACAAAAACATGTTGTTTAGGGCTTATAATTTTTTTCCCACACCTTTGGCTTATTATAAGTAGAGAAAGAGAACAAGTCTACATAACATGTACTATACACTGCTTACAAATATTTTCCCATCCATCTGGCTAATCAATGATCATCAATGATATACAGTACATGACAAGGGTAGATGATTTCCTTGTCACAATTACACAGCATCATCCTGCTTATACATATCTGACTGATGTTCAAATGATCAGTGACAAAATGTCTCTCTGCAATAATAATTTATTATCTATTTATCAACATTATGATTAGAAAATAATAATGCTATATATACACTCATAAGTTATGACAAGTTGATAACTACTTGATCATATTTATCTGGTCATATCAGCACCAAACCATTTTCCTGATAATATGTAGGAGTTCTAGTCCTATTCCATGAGGTCATCTAAAGTAACATCCCAGTTACTTCCTTCAAGTGTGTCACACATGTTTCCCAGTTGTGCAAGGAGCATAACAATCACTGGAACTGTGAAAAATAAAGCAGGGGACATCAGCAATCAGCTCAGATCTAATAAAAGATTGAGTGGATGCAAGCTGACACAAATGGTGTTGAGCTCAAATGGATTGCTCTTGGCACTGATCTATTTTGATCATTCCATGACACTCTGTGATGAGTTGAAAGCTCATTACTGTTGCCAATGAAAGTGCTGTCATTGTTGCAATCAGGGCTCATAATCTATTGAACAATATAGCTACAATCCAAAGGGGAGCTACAAAGGAGAACCCTTTATTCATTTATGAGTGAGAGAGAAAGATCTAAGTATTTGGGAACACCTGGTCAGCCTTATATACATACTATGATATAGGAGTAGATATTATCTAATCTAACTACTATATTTGTAGTACTCCTAAGTATGACCCAAATCTAATAAAATAAGGAATAGAAGTTAGAACTACTGCTTATTAGTGCCATGTCAACAACACCAATGGCCAACAAGGCTACATTCACAAATGCAACCTTTAAATATCCAGTAGCTGGTGTTGCAATATTGATTGTGTATCTGATCTGTGATTGAGGGCTTGGGAATGGAAAGCCAGGCAATCATGTTATGTATATACCAGAACCCAAAAAAAGACAACCAGACCAGGAGTAAGGGGATTTGTAGTTGGGGTGATATGTCTCATACCATGTATTCTTGCCAGTGTAAGGATTAAAAAATTCTAGCCCCTCCTGGAAGCCACATGGAAATAAGTTATATGAGCAAATAATGGTGTATAAGAACCTTATAGAGCAGCAAGTAAACTTCAAATCTTCAGGGAGCCAAATGTTCAAAATATCTTCTTGTTAGTTTTGGCTGGAGATCTGGGACATGCTCCAAGGAAGAGCTCAAAGCCACATTGAAGCTGTAGTCATTGCCACATGACTTTTCATACAACTTGACCAATAATAATCTTGATGGTAGCCTTGGCTCAGAGTCAATAAAAAAGTTGTAGTTGAGGCAACACTATTGGCAGCTAGATTCAAACCAGTGCCAGCTTTGGCTTGGAGTGATTATATAAGCCATAGTTACAGCAACACTAACATTGCTAAGTGGTCTGACTGTAAATGTTGCTGTAATTTTGATAGAGCTGGAGTCAAATAAATGTTAGTAAGCATGGCACTTCCATTTAGAATAGACATGATATTGTTGGCATGCTCATTGCCCAGGTTCAAAACCAATTGGATGACCATCCATATTATGCAAGTTGGTTAAACAGACAAGCCCCCTTTAACCTGAATACTTTCACCACATCCTCCCAACCAATGCCACTAAGCACTCCAACATTTCCTTCAAATTTTGATGATCAGTGCCACTCTATGAGAGCAGGTTAGTATGTAAAATGCTGTCACTTCACTACCTACACAAAGGGTGGTGCAAGATTACATCCATGACAAGTTTCACTTTTTCCCCTTGGTTGTTAGTAGCAGAATATTTGACAAAGAGCTTATCCAATGTCTTGGATACATCAGCAGATATCCCAGATGCCTGATACCTTTGTACTGCCAAGAAAAAGGGGTCTTTGTATTTGTTTTGGACCAGAGTGAAGGAATATTGAAAAAGCAGCAAAATATCTATTAAGGAAGGTATGTATAAAAGCTGTCAAATCCAAAATTAATTAACTTACCAATGCCATTTTGAAGGATCTGTTTCTTTTTATTGGTTGGCTTTTTAGGCTAAAATATACAGGGAATTGGTATGATAAACTTAATTTCATAAATAAACATGCCATAAAGATTGCCTCTTTTGTTTGAGAGCCCTGGAAGACATGAGATTATTTTAGCAAATATATATTATAATCAGATGATAAAAGATTTACTGGGTGGGACTGAGGGTTGATGAGAATCTGGATGATATTAGTTGTAATATATAGAGCTTGAGGTTAAAAACTGACTGTCTATTCAAATTATAAATAAGAACATTTACACTATTACACAGAAACCTTACCTTCTGAAGGTCAGCAAAGCATAAGTGTCAGTAACACAGAAATATTGCATCACAAAATGTTAGCTCACATCCTGGAAGCACATCAGCTAATAGCTGCATAATCCATAAAAGCAGTAAAATAATACTTACCAGCTAAAAATAATTTAAACAATAGAATGATTGCATATTTGACAATGAAATAACAAGTTTAATGAGTGGAATGGAATGTACATGTCCATTGAAAATTAGGTCACTTACATTCTATTTTGTACAAAGCATCAGGAGAATGCATGTGTATGTATATTAGTGGTCAAATTTGTTCATCCACATCATATTATAACCTTCTGAAAATAAAATTTAATGTTAGCTGATAAATCACATTGTTACTATCATTTGAAATTGAATCACTTACATCCTACATATCAAGAGGGAGGTGGAAGAAAAAATGGACATGAATTGATCAGTAATTAATATGCTCTTCCACATAAAAAAGCACATACAAACTATTAGTGAAATAGCAATAAAAGCAAAAAGGATACAAAGAAATAATTAGCCACATTCTTATTTCAATCCCATATCAGACCACTTACTTGCTATCAATGGGAGAGCAGCAAGGGGCATGCTAATCAACAGCATTCACATTTCAAATACACATTAGACCACTTACTTGCTATCAATGAAAGAGCAGAAGGCAGTATGCTGATTAGTAGCATTCTCATCTCAAATCCATATCAGAACACTTACATCCTATAAATGGAGGAGTGGAAAGAGGCAAGCTGATTAGTGGCATTCTCATCTCCAATCCACATCAGATCACTTACTTGCTATCAATAGAAAAGCAGCAGGAGGCATGCTAATCAGCAGCATTCTTATTTCAAATCCACATCATACCACTTACAGACTATCAATGGGAGAGGAGGAGACATGCTGATCAGCAGCATTCTCATCATAAATCCATATCAGACCACTCACTTCCTATCAATGGAAGAGCAAAAGCATGCTGATCAGCAGCATCCTCATCTCAAATCCATACTAGATCACTTACTTGCTATTAATGGAAGAGCAAGAGCAGGCATGTTGATTAGCAGCATTCACATCTCAAATCCACATAGGATTACTTGCAATCTATCAATAGGAGAGCAGGAAAAGGCATGCTGATCGGTGGTATTCTCATTTCAAACCCACATCAAATCACTTACTCACTATCAATGGAAGAGCAGCAGAAGACATGCTAATCAACAGCATTCTTGTTTTAAATCCACATTAAACCACTTACAATCTATAAATAGGAGGGCAGAAGGAGATATGCCAATCAGCAGCATCCTTATCTCAAATCACATCAACCACTTACATGCTATCAATGGAAGAGCAGGAGGGGGCATACTGATCAGCAGCATTGTCATCTCAAATCTACATCAGACCACTTACACGCTGTCAATGAAAAAGCAGGAGGAGGCATGCTGATCAGCAACATTCTCATTTCATCTCTACACTAGACCACATACTCGCTATCAATGGAAGAGCAGAAAGGGGCATTTGGATTAGTGGCATTCTCATTTCAAATCCACATTAGACCACTTACAACCTATCAATGGAAGAGCAGATGGAGGCATGCAAATCAATAGCATTCCCATTTCAAATCCATACCAGACCACTTACTTCCTGTCAGTGAAAGAGCAGGAGGAGGCATGCCAATCAGCAGCATTCTTATTTCAAATTCACATCAACCACTTACAGACTGTCAATGGAAGAGCAGAAAGGGGCATGCTGATTAACAACATTCACATCTTAAATCCACATTGCACCACTTACAACCTATCAATGAGAGAGCAGGAGGCATGCTGATTAGCAGCATCCTCATTTCAAATACACATCAACCACTTACATACTATCAGTGGGAAAGCAAGAGGCATGCTGATCAGCAGCATTATCATCTCAAATTCACATTAACCACTTACTCCCTATCAATGGAAGAGTAGGAAGAGGCATGCTAATCAGCAGCATTTTCATCCCTAATCCATATTAGGCTGCTTACAATCTATCAATAGGAAACAGAAGGCATGCTGATCAGTGGCATTCTCATTTTGAATTTACATCAACCACTCACAGACTATTGATGGAAGAGCAGGAAGAGGCATGTAGATTAGCAGCATTCTCATCTCAAATCCACATCACACCACTTACAGACTATCAATGGAAGAGCAGGAGGCATGCTGATTAGCAGCATTTTTATTTCAAATTCATATCAACCACTTACCCCCTGTCAATGGGAAAGCAGAAAGAGACATATTGATCAGCAACATTCTCACCTCTAATCCACATCAGACCACTTACTTGCTATCAATGGAAGAGCAAGAGAGGGCATGCTGATCAGCAGCATTCTCATCTCAAATCCACATCAACCACTTACATGCTATTAGTAAAAGAACAGGAGAAGGTATGCCAATCAGCAGTATTTTTATTTCAATTCCATGTGAAACCACTTACTTGCTATCAATGGGAGAGCAGCAGGGGGCATTCTGATCAGCAAGACTCTTATTTTGAATCCATACCAGGCCACTTACAGGCTATCAATGGAAAAGCAGGAGGAGGAGATGATGGTTAGCAGTATTCTCATTTTAAATCCATATCACACCACTTACAACCTATTAATGGGAAAGCAAGAGGTGGCATGCTGATCAGCAGCATTCTCCTTTGAAATTCCCACCAAATGACTTACTTGCTATCAATGAGAAAGAAGGAAGAGGTAAGCTAATCAGCAACATTCTTGTTTCAAATCCACATTAGACCACTTACAACCTATCAATGGGAGAGTGGGAGGAGGCATGCTAATCAGCAGCATTCTCATCTCAAATCCACCTCAGATCACTTACAACCTAAAAATGGAGAGCATAAGAAGGTATGTTGATTAGTAGCATTCTTATTTCAAATCTGCATCAGACCACTTACAGACTATCAATGGAAGAGCAGGAGAAGGCATACTGATCAGCAGCATTCTCATTTCAAATCCACATCAGACCACTTACAGACTATCAATGAAAGGGCAGGAAGAGGCATGCTAGTCAGCAACATTCCCATAGGAAATCCCCACCAAACCACTTACATACTATCAATGGGAGAGCAAGAAGGGAAATGCTGATCAGCAACATTCTCATCTCCAATCTACATCAGACAACTTACTCCCTATCAATGGGTGAGCAGGAGACATGCTAATCAGCAACATTCTCATATCAAATCCACATCATATCACATGCTTCCTATCAATAGGAGAGCAGAAGGAGGCATGCTGATCAGCAGCATCCCCAACTCAAATCCACATCAGACCACTTACAAGCTATCAGTGGAAGAGCATCAGGAGGTACCCTTATTAATAGTGTTCTGATTGTATGTTGACACAGAACACTTACAAACTATAAATGAAAGGCACAATACACAGGCTCATGATCAACACCTAGCCTCAAAATGCATAATTGATCACCTACAGACTATTGTTGAAATAGCAGTTGTGAAGATGAACACAACCATGTGAACAAAAAAAAAAAAAACATCCACATCACACTTACTTTCTTTATATCCAATAATAATTGCAGGAATGCATATGAAACTCTTAGTTTTGTTCCTTTCAGATGTAATCAGTCCACTTACTCCCTACCATGTCATATGACACAAAGATCAATCCATTAGTCATACTTCCTCTTGCTAGATGTCAGATCACTTACTGCCTGATAGTACAAAAACAGCAGTGGCATCAAAGAAATCCATTAATAAGATGTTGACTTGTATATATTCCTGTATGACTTACTCCCTTTGCATTCAAAACAATAATATACATCAATTCATCATCACCAGTCTTTTTCAGGTCTGCATCAGATTGCTCACCTGTTATTAAGGCACAGGCAGTAGTATAGGTTGTAATGAATCTTTTTGTTTTGACACACCACTTACATCCTATTGATACAATAAAGCATGTCAGTTTATCATGAGTTCCATGCATAATATATTGCATACTCTCTTCATGGGCAGAATAAATCAATCAATCAGTTAGATCTTTTACAATTTCATGATGTGATAATCACCTAACCATCCATCAATTTCATTTAAGCATATAATCATTTTTATCCCAATATTTTCTTGACTCAAGGTCTTACCTGTGTGTGTGGAAACCAACTTGCAAATGCCTGACCCAGATCAAGGTCTTTCTTCCAAGTGGCCTTGACCTCAACATAAGGCACCAAGACACTTTATGGCATCAATATATATATCTTTTACATCCAAAGGCTATTCCACTTACTGTCTCACTGCATACTCAATGCACAGTAGAATATTCTTTTCTTGTGCTGTAATCAACAACACCTGCAATGACACATCATTCAATGCAGCTGCAGTCTGTTCCAACTATATGTTACATCCTGTGTCAGATGTATCCATGTCTGGTAATATAATCAATAGAATAGAATAGAGATAAGAGCATATTGGTACCAACCTTGCAGTTTTACAGATGCCTGTGGAGGAAATCTCATCTTGCACAGATCCCCCCATACATTTCTCTCAGCAAAAATCTCTTCAACACACTTCTTCTGCCTCACAAGTTGATCCTCTGGAGACAGTAGTAGATTCTCAGGCTGGAATACCTGTGTTATGAGAGCATCACATTTAGTGAATAGTACCACAACTGGCACTAGCATCCAAACAAATCAGCTCAAAATACATCATCAACAAGAGTTCATTACCATTTCTAGTGTCACATTCATCAAAAAACCTTTCCTCTGCTGCAGTGACAGCACGATGAAATTGATCCATTGGGATGCAGTACCTGCTCATATCAGAGTAGTAATTAGGACCCAACACAATGTATCCACTCACCATATGGCATGGATCTGCTTCTTGAGGAAAGTTGTGCTGGCATGCTCAGTGACGAAGTTCTTCATCTTCTCGAACTCATCCTCATGGCCAGCCTCAAAACCAGGGGAGTCATGGAAAACAAATCTCTTGTTGCTTTTGAAAACCATCTCATAATTGATGTCATGGAGTCCGCGCTGCGAAAGGCGAAATGGCTTGCAAAGGCAATTAATGACATTCACAGTAGCTATGACACTCACCTCCCTGGACCCGTCGATCACAAAATCAACCTGATCACACGTCGACAGCATTAGCATCTAGCATACATATCCCAGCTTGTTCAACCGTACCTTTTCCCCTTGATCGTTGAAGACCTCCGGATCTTCCGTCGAGTTGCAGATTCTCTGAAGGATGGTCGTCTTACCGGCATTCGCCCTGCCAATGACGAGAATTCTGAACCGTCCAAATTTCTCCATAAGGTCCGGATCAACGTGCTGCATGAAATCGGCAACACTCGAGTTGTCGAAGCGTGGCTCGAGAGAGATGGGGCCTGTGACCCCGGACACATCTGAATCTGTGCGCTGGGTCTCGAGAGCGAGAGCGCCGGTGTAATTGGCTTGCATCGGGAGAATGTTCAAGCCGTTGGGGATTCCTCTGGGTTGCGTGCTGGGTGTGTCGGAATGCTGGGCAGGTGCCGGAGATGAGTCTCCACTGGCGACGCGGGATCGGAGGTGTCCGATTTGTTTCTTGAAGGTGGCCTTCATTGCGGGAGTGACAGATGAGTGGAGTACGAATGATAGCTTGGGAGGTGGTGGTGGATCCGAAAAACGTTGGACACCGTGAGATTACAGGTGCTGTGGACGGGAAAATGCTGGACACCGTGAGATGACGGGTGTTGTGGACGGGAAAATGCTGCGCCAGTGAACGCCGCGCATTACCCAATTGGGTAAAGATAGCCCCTTTTCCTGGGAAGGACTAGAGATCGTGCTTGATCATTCACTTCGTGGTGCAGAGAGGCCTCAGAAATACTCCTTTCTACAGGAAGGGATGATGTTTGGGAGGTGCGTCCCGGAGTGGAGTTATGCCGCATGTGTGTCATTCTGGCAGTCAGATAGTATCAACCTCCTCAAATATGGAAATATATCAACGACTCGGACGTACTAGTAGCTTTCTCGCTTGGATCTATTGAAGTAAACGGCCATCATAGATCGGCTTCACGGGATGTCGGACGAGAAGGATTGAAGCCATCGATGTAGGCCACTCTTGCGATGATAGTTGCCACGAGCTGAGATTTGCTCTGGCGTAACGCATGGAGCAGTGGCATTTGAATAATTGCTATCAGATACTGTCAGTACTAACACATTATTTTAGTGAGCAAGGTGGCATAGATGTGTAGTCGGAAGGTAGTCACAGCATACTTAGTTGCAGCAAAATATACCGTTGCGCTGCTGACCACGCGTCCGTATGGCATCCCGTTACCTGCATCTGTCTTAGTAAATAGCCGTCGAATACACACCACATAGTTCATGCACCAAGGACTGACGTTCATCGTAAGTCAACGTAGGTATGGTTGAGTGAAAGAGATGTCGATGAGCCACGACATGCAGATGCGGCATTGGCATAGCAAAGCTCATCCGGGCAGGCGTCAATTGGATCACTTCGCCGAGATTCATTCGTTCGTCGTCTGCGTTGGTCTGTTCCTAAAGCTCAGCGCAGCTTGTAGGGACTTTACGTGTGTCATTCGCCGCAGGTATCTAGGAAGGCCTATCGACGACAGCGTTGTAGCGATCTGGACGCGAAGTAAACGTAGCGTATCAGGGCGATCCCGGACTCGCCGTATCTCGTATATTCGGACGTGAGTGTATGGAGAACGATGTCGCATGCTAATGGCCAAGTTTGCTTCCAGGCCAGTGTGGACGTGGTCACGGTACGGTATGGTAAGTTGATTGGCACCGTCGCCACATCTCAGCCTGAGTCTCGCAACAACGATCTATTAAGCTTCTACAAAATCAGGTATGAGCTACCCTACAACACCCACTGACATCGATGCAGGAACAAGTGCATCTTGGACGTCGCCGATGTCGACACGCCTCCCTGAGAACGCCAAGCCACAGGATTCTGGCGCGACGTCCCAGAGCCGATCCTAGTGCTCATGCGGGTCCAAGGGCCGACGACCCGCCGAAGCGATCCACTTTGTGTGTCAGGCGTGGATAAACCAGGTCGCGTTGGCAGCGGGGTTGAGGACGGAGTGCAATGCTGCGGAGGAGTATAAGGTGGTCGCTTTGAGGCGGAAACGGCCGGTAGGTAAGGTGGAATGGAGCGCGTGGTGTCTACCTTGCGGAGCCACTTGATGTAGGCTTATATTTTACGATGCGTCGGGCAAAAGTGGTGCCTTAGCGCAAGGTTCCGGTCATAGTAGG
Organism: Boletus rufocinnamomeus; assembly: GCA_038092675.1. Lineage (NCBI taxonomy): Eukaryota > Fungi > Basidiomycota > Agaricomycetes > Boletales > Boletaceae > Boletus > Boletus rufocinnamomeus. The sequence continues at coordinate 9,980 of JBBPQV010000437.1, forward strand.
TTCAATTACTTGTGTGTGTGAAGCTGACCTTGAATGTCACGTATGATAGCGTCTGAGATTCTGCGCAAAACTCACGACGCCGTCGAACGCTGTTCGTGTGCGGAAGGCTGTGCGTATTGTAAGTCCTTAGTCCTCATCTTTTGTTTGCCTTGACACACATCCTGATCCCAAAAAATCGGCTCTCCCCAGGCATCCACAACACGAAGTGCAGAGAAGAGAACAGGGTGGCGTCCAAGTTGGGAGCACTGCACGTCCCACGCGGGTTTCTCAGTCTGGAAATCAACCTGAAGAGTATTCCGAAGATAGTGGACGAGGAGAAGGGATTTGATACGATCCTGGAGGCGGTATGTGCGGACTGTGGGGATGGGGTGGAGTGGTCCGAGTGTATATATCGTCGTGATTTCGACCGAGCTGGAGTCAGACGAACGTCGGTGAGCGTGGCACGTTAGAGATCTCAATAGTGTGATGACTTGTCCTCTCAGTTATTCAGAATAACCATGATATTGATATTATCGGTACTCTCATCGCGCGGGTTCACAGCTGATCGGATGTCCATCCACATCATCCTCGGGTTGGTCAAACAGATGAGCCACCCTCGAAGCGGAACACTTCCTCCAAATCCTGACGATCGATGCCACTCAGTACTCCGCCAACCCCTGCCTCGCACACTCACCGTCCACCACGGCACGTCCCCCCCGCTCCCCGTTGCGCCGTCATTGAAACTCTCCTGCATGCCATCCGTCAGTTTCCACCAGCGCTGCGTCTCCTCGTCTGCCGCGATGGCCGCCATGTCCGCATCATAGTCCTCGCCGGTGTATTTGAGCGTGGCGACGAGGAGTTGGAGAGGGGGGTAGTAGTGGATGGAGTAGTCGGTGATGTGGTGCCGGGCAAGGGTGGCGAGGACGGTGGGCCAGACGGCTGCATGGATGGCTTTGTATTCCTCGGCGCGCTCGGGTTTGAGCTGTCATCCGTTGTGCGGTATGAGTGCAACGGGCAGATGGTTATTTGTCAGGTCCTAGGGGAGGCAATGGCTGAATCGGTGGACCTACCTTGATGATTTGGCAGATGCGTTTCGGTTGGGACATGCCAAAGTAGATTGGGCCTTGGGAACGATGTCGAGGTACGAGAAGGCTAGCCTGAGAAGACGTGGAGGTTTCCCCGAAATTAATGTCAGATGGAGGTCACGCCCGCCGCATCCCTCAAAAGCCGCTTGGATCCAGTAATGTCTGATGTCGCTGCAATCTCTCCCAACAAATCCAAGTCGCGATGGACAAAACTACTTCGTTATCGCTGAAATTAATTAATAAATATTTTGGCGGACCTTGCTGTAGTCGATGACACCTATTTTTTTCAAACTCCGCTCTGCCAACCAGCTTCACCGCAGTGCATAGAGCCGTGTTGTATACCATCCTCGACGCTCCTCCAAACTACTCGCCATGGCCGAAGTCGGAAGCAACTATGACTATCTTTTCAAGGTGCGTCGTCCTCTCATCGACACCTAGCCCAAACCCCTTACACAACCATGACGTGCGCAGGTCGTCCTAATTGGTGACTCTGGAGTAGGCAAATCGTACGTCGCTTTCGAAAAAAGCGCTTCTTGGGGACGCACCTTCTCACCCTCGCTCTTTTTCTTACAGAAATTGTATGCGCGTCTCTGAGCTCGTGTAGCGTGATTGGGTGTCGCTGACGATCCCGTAGTGCTCTCGCGGTTCACCCGGAACGAATTCAGCTTGGATTCGAAATCAACGATCGGTGTCGAGTTCGCGACCCGCTCCATCACCGTCGACGGTAAGACTGTAAAGGCCCAGATTTGGGATACCGCGGGACAAGAACGATACCGGGCGATCACTTCAGCGTTAGTCCCTACACGCATACCCTTGACCCGCCTTGTGTCGTTCTGGGCTCACAGGATCCTTGACAGATACTATCGTGGTGCAGTCGGTGCGCTGTTGGTGTACGATATCTCGAAGCATGCCACGTACGTCAACGTGATGCGATGGTTGAAGGAACTTCGGGACCATGCCGACTCGAACATTGTGATCATGCTTGTTGGCAACAAGAGTGACCTCAAGCACCTGAGGGCTGTCCCTACGGAAGAGGCAAAGAGCTTTTCAAGTCAGTCTGACGTTGAACGATGCTGTGGATGGTTTGGCTCATGTGTGATTATTGCAGGTGAAAATGAACTGTCGTTCATTGAGACTTCGGCGCTGGACGCCTCGAATGTCGAGTCAGCATTCCAAACCATCCTCACAGGTCAGTGTGCCCCCCGTGCGCCATCGTGGGGAGGGTTATTAACGCCGTTGGTAGATATCTACCGGATCATGTCGAGCAAGTCGCTCGAACAATCGGCAGACGCGATCAAGGCGCCGACCAGCGACACCATCCCCGTTGCCATTGATTCGTCCGCGCCAGCCAAGGCGGGTTCGTGCTGCTAAGCGGAATTTTCGGTGGTTTCTGTTCGCATCTCGTGGTTGTAGCTTCTGCTGTAGCAATGAGGATGTGTTTGTTGTTCTAGTTGTGTATAGGTACTGTTATTCCTGCTAATAGTACGCCTCTCATTTCGTGAAAAAGGTTTGCGAGCGGCGCGACCCACAGCGCGGCTGACGACATGGCCTGATCTCCTGTGACTAATTCGGCAGATCCGGCAGGATGCGGAATTGCTTCCCTGGCCAATCACGGATCAATTATTCCAAGTTTGTTCATGCCTTACGGCATGAGAAACTGTGGACACCAAATTTTCCGGAGGGGACAGTCTTGAACCAGCGCACTCGTGGGTGAACTCGCTTGAGAGACCATCTCGCATTCCCGGTTTAGGGCCGCTACAGCCGCTAGTCCACCGGTCCGTTCTTTGTCTACTTAGTTTTGTATATCTGTCTTGTCTCGTCCAGAAACTGGCAACAATGGGACTCCACTGTGGACCTCTGTATAAAAGTAGCCCGTTCTGCTGGCTGGTGGGCATCCCGTCTTTCATTTCATCGCCCTCCATGTCTTGCTCACTCTATTCCACCCTCAGCTGGCAGTATCCATCCTCCGGTCCCGCCCCTCCGTCGCCCGTTGTTGTGAACACTGTGCCGGAATACTTTGGTGGCAGGCCTACTCCCCCTCCCACTCCTCCCAGAGCGCGTGCCACCCTCACCGTCGATGATTACGCGCCCTGTCCCCCGACCCCGACCTGTGTCCCCTCCGGTGCGGAGCAAGACCAGCTGGAGTGGCCGGATGCGCTAAACTCTGGAACCCCCCAATCGACTTCGTCCGAAGCACACAACTGCTGGTCTACCTCGGAGCTGGACCATTCCACGTCTTTCGCGGACCCTCTGACGGACGAAACTTTGAACGACTCTGGCGATCAGGCTCAATACGATGACCCAGTGGCTGAGTCCGAAGACTCCGAACCCCCGAATGTGTCGGATCGTCTCCTCTACGCCCGTGAGACGTATGCGTGGCCAAACCCCGTATTGATCATGATGCGACGCGCAAATCTCGATATGCATGGTCTTGAAACTCAATCTGTCAACCCATGGGCCTGTAAAGAACCCCTCAAGCTATTTTCCCTCACCGGTGGGCGCACTCCCATGACTGGACTGCCCGATCACGACAGGCAATCATTCAAATACTACGATAAGCGTCCCCACCCATCTCCGCTCAGGGAACCCGAATGCTTCCTTTCGTACCGTTATTCCATCAGTTCCATCGAAGCCATCCAACATTCACTTCGCACGGAATGGTCCTCAGTATATCCGACGCCCATCCCTCCCGTCATCATCCGCTCACGCGATCTCATTGGACCCCACTCTCTGAGCCGACGTCTCGATGGTTTCGCCTTTGTAGTGCCGACCGAGGACTCGATCTGGGGCACTATTCGCCAGCGTGGTATTGACTTAGACTTTCGGCCAATGAACCCCTCGCTCGCGGTCGACATGTACGTGATTAAGAAGGGTGCTGCATTCTATTTCCCTCAACATATCGTGGCCTCCAAATTCGCTGTCAACGTTTTCCTGGAAGTCGCCGATTCTGTGTCGAGCTCGAACCCTCTCTGCGAATACTTGGGTGCGTTTGTGTTACAGGCGATGGACGGAATAACGATCAATCGCGCCGTCTGGACGGATATCGATCCCGGGGTTCAGCAGGCCCTGTATAATCGTGTTCCTGGCTGCTTCAGATTATATAAACACCCCTCCTTTGGCTGGCCTCGACTCCCATACGTCCGGTTCCGTTACTACAAGTGGGACAGAAACATCGTTGGGTTGGCGGACGAAAGCCCTGATCGCACGATCCTCACGGCCAATCGCGACATCTTTCGATATGCAGCAGACAGCCAGAGAGTCAACTCGGACGACTACTCGGACTATACGGACTCTGATTCTGACACCGAGCAGTATTGCGATTGCAGCGTAGACCAAGATACTACACCCAGTGCAGACTCTCCTGCGCAAAAATATGTCTCCTTTCTGGATTTTTCTCCATGTGCGTAGTTTCTCTACCATTTCATGCTAACGTTTCTGCTACTTTCAGATCTCTTTGCATATATGATTCCATTCTTCATTTCATCTGATTCTTTCGTTCGCCACATACTTATTTCATTCATAATCGCTGTAACGACTTACTTTCCACTGACACGCTCCTAACATGCTTGTTGACCGGGGCTTTGTATCGACAATCACACGTCATACTGTATTGCTCCTTGTCCTTTCCTTCTCGTTCCTCTTTTTTCTTCTTCCTTTTGGCATGTCTATCTTGTCGATCGAGGCTTTGTAACATCTCAAATAAAACATTTATGTTCATTGGTATCGGTCAGTCTCGTGGGTCATCAACACAGTCGGGTAATCCAAAGTTCAGTAACCATTCTAAAATGTTCCGTCGTGCCGTTTAATCCGATTCAGTGGGATTGCCATGCCTCCCTAGTTTGTCTTGATCTTTTCCGCCACACCTAAGCACCCGCCAAGATCAGCATTGCATGCAACATAGAGGAAAAAGAAAAGAGCGCGACGGGAAGAGTCCGACCCACCTTGTTTCCCCGTCAACCTAAATTTGCTCGCTGTACGCGAGGCAAACAACACAGCAAGCACCAACGCACACGCTGAACGTGCCGTCTCGGGGTCCAGCGGGGCGATCTTCTCCGCAACTGCACCCATACCCACACTACCCGTACCCCCGAGTATGCCCGCGAGGATGGCGTGGAGGTCCGCCCAGAATGGCTGGGCGTGTGTCAGTGTGGCGTAGATCCCCGTAATGAGCGGGGCGCTCCAGAGGTCGGTGGTCGTCCAGCCGTACGGTTGGAGTTCGTCGGGAGTGGTGAGCGAGAGTGGGGTTGGGTGGAGGAAGGAGACGAGGTTGGTGATGAAGAAACCGCCATTGGTGACGATCTGTCGTTTGATTGGGATAGTGAGAGCGAATGGGGATGGGAATGGGGAATCAGCAACCGCGAACGCAAAACGCACAGACAGAGTAGAACAAGGAAAGAAAATACGAAGCGCTTACGCACAAAGGAAGATAGCAGGAGTGCCCAGGGGGAATTGGACACCACGGGGAGCGGGCTGCGGAGTACGACGGGCGGTACGAGCGTACACACGAGCATCGCACGGGTGTGGCCGTCCAACACGGACAGGGGCAGCTCTGAGTTGAGTACCATGGGTGGCAGGGAAGGAACCGCGTCGACGAGCGCCTGTGCGACAATGTATAACAGAGGGCCCACGCCTGAGACCATGAACGAGGAAGGAACGCCGAGGAGGGGGGCTGGACAGGCGAGATGAGTTGCGATCGTACATACTTGCAATGTGGAGCACTGCATTGACAGTGGTGGCACACGAGGACGTACCTGCGATTGCTTCTCCACCGTAAACGACCGTCAGGACAGTGAGTGCATCTCGAACAAAGGAGCGATCTTCGGGGGGAGGAAGCTTGCTGTCTGTCGCACGTCGCTTGGTATGGTCATCCCGCAAGTTCTCCCTCAGGTGCCGAAGGACGTAACAGAGACGGAAGGCAGCGGCCAAGTCCAGGGAGCTGATGTTGAGACCAAACCAGGAGAAAGGTGCTAACGGAGCCAACGCATACTGGAACAGAGAAACAGAGTGCTGAAGAATCATGATCGTGCAGAGTGAGAGTGCAGGCAGACGCTCGCCGGTAGCGTCACTTGAAAAACGTACACGCTGTCTAGCACAATTGCCGACGAGGCCATTCTGGGGCATTGCAGCCTTGAAGCACATGTACACCACACCACAACTAATCTAACCAACATCCACACTAATACTGGGGCTACGCACGTCATCTTCAGCGCGAACAACATGTCTGAAACTCGCCCTGTGCTATGTAGGTGGGTAGACATTCCTACGGGATTGGGACGTCCGAATTGGGTATCGATATCCGATACCGAGGAAGACCTAAGTTCTTTCTTCTTGGTGTCAGTGTGCACTCGGGAGACTTTACCTTGCCGCAAAATAGCCTGGGGAGGATACCGCGCTCATCCACATCCCCAGCCGGCACCTCTTCGTCTACGTTACGGTGCACCTCGGGTTGCGAGCCAACGTAGCGTCCCCGCTCCCAAGGAATCCGAGTTTGGATGTTACCCAAAGTGATTCAATTTTACTGGCTTTATTAATGCGATCCTGCGTCTAAAGCCAACCTTGCTGATAGGTAATATGACGAATGAACAAGACATGGTTCGAGTACATCGGCCCACGGATGGATGCTGTCCCTGGTGGAAGTACTAGGGCAACCGTCGAATACCCGATCTCATGCCTCCGCGACATAAGATCGTAACGCTCACCCATATTCGTGGTATTAGGAGCCTTTGGTTGTATCGTATATGATGCTGCAGCCCTCAAAGAAGGTGAAATAATGTGCCGGTTTATACAAAAGCCCCGCGCAAGTCCGGAAAAACGTTTAAAGCACAGAACCAATCGCACGTGCAGAGAAGCTCCCCCGAGACAATGCCTACATTGTACAGCGTTGGGGGATACATAATACATTGAACTGAAAAGACGAAGGATATGCATAGGTAAAGAGACATCCACCGAGTCACCGTTCAAAATGCCACCGTTTTCCATTATTCACCATTGCGCCAGCGACTAGTGCTCAGCGCTCATCCCCGACCTCGTTCAAACCCGGCGCGTATTATCGCCAAATGTTTCGAGCCGAATCGCCTGGGATTCATCCGCATCTTCCTCCATGATCTGACCCTGCCCCGGGGCGACATCCACGAATGCAATCGTGGGCAAGATCCGCGTGTTTTGACTGGTATTTGGTTGCGACGACACACCGAATCCAGTGTCAATCCCCTGCCGGCGACCACGAATGTCGCGGTCATACAACTCGAGCACCCCGATGATGAACCGAGGCATGATGGGGCATACGGCTACGTAAGAAAGCAGGTTCAGGAAGAGCAGCGAAGTGCTGTTTATTGTAGGCCTGGATTGGATTAAAGCAGTAATGTCCGAAAACGTGCTCCTAGCATTTCAGAAGGAAAGAAATGAGTGGTTAGTTTTTGGATACGTAATCGTGCCAGTGAGTAAGATGGGTGGGAGTTGACCGTGATAGTGATGAAATGGAAACGAGAGATGGGGGGGACGAGACGTACACGAGGAAATAAAGAATTCCATCTCTCACGAGTAGTTGCATGTACCGATTAGGCTGCCATTGCTTGGTTGCTTTGTACATCACAACTGACTGCTTCAACGTTTGGATGGTAGCGAGAACCACAAGTATCGCACTGAGAACAATTTGCGGGATTCTACCATAAATGTCAAGCTTGGATATAATTTCGCTCGTTGAGAAAGCGCAAAAAGTGAAATTGATGACTTGGACAATTGTGGCTTAAGAAAAGGGTGGAAGGAGATGGAGGCCACCTCGGTGAGACTGCAGTGATGCACGCAATTTAGCTCGAGACATACCTGTGGGGTATGTATCGGGAGCGTTGTCGAGGGCTGCAAAAACAAGGCATACAATAACCTGTGGCACATAGATGCACAGGAGGACCCAAAGGATCCTTTTGGATCGACCCCATATTGCATATACCCGCAGGATCATCACAACTGTAATTGAAATCATGGTCCAGGGAAAGGAATCATGGGGTACAGTAACTCACGATCAGCAGCATTACGAAATATTATAAATACCCAGACATTTACCAGCAACATTACAGTACCTTTGGAACGTCCATGTCTCATAATGATGGTGTGGAGGGCAAATCAATCCACTTACACCTATGGAACCAATATCATGACAAATTTCAATCAGAATTTAGTTGCATACGTCTACCGGAAGAAGGTCATTAATGAACAGACAAGGTACAAAGCAGAAAAACTGACTCTGACAGGGCCAGGGACAAAGGTACTGCCATCTGCAAATGTATCTGATCAGCTCAATTAACCTTCAATTTAACTCTGAACATACTGAGGCCCGAAAGACTTGAGCACAAATTAGATGTTGGCCGTATAATTCAATGCTATGCATCATAGCAACAATAGACTTACATAGCATAAGACAGACCGAAATAGCGGACCTACAGAACTGTCAATTCAGAACATGCGCAATGGGGTGTCGCCTAAGCCCTTACGCACCAGAACAAACATCGTAGAGACCCGTCTCCAGGGTCGGCACTGTGGGACTGTCAGGGGACTTGTGCTTCAAGTTGCTTGATGACTGTTGCTTCCTTACCCAAATATAGTTTATCTTCGAGTATTGAGCATTGTCAGCCAATAAATAAGATGTGGAGAGAAAAATAACATACCTCACTTGAAAATGTAAGGACTACAGTGGTAGGCGGTCACTTCAGAACGAAAAGGATAGTTGTGCACCTAAGCATCACTCACGATAATCATATACGACAGCAGTGACAACAGCAACTGGGTTGGTCTATAAGATTAATCAATTACCAGGGGTGTGAACACCATACCGGATACATAGTTATTCAACTGGATAAGCTCCAAGGCAGACAGTAAGTCCGAGTCGGAGGACATGGCAGGTACAAAAGAAACAACAGTGTCTGATGATTTAACAACAAACAAGGATTGAGAGTCGAGGGAAGGAGGGGCGTTGCCAGGGGTTCGGTCTTGGGTTCCCCTGGTAGTTATATCTTCTGCCTGGTGTACCTGGTGTATTAAATATTTGCTTCGAGACTCGTCTGGAACGAGTCAGGTACGATCTGGATCCAATATTCGACAAATGCGCGACACAGGAGGTGACAGGAAGCGGTGCGAGAGCGGAGTCATTGTGTGTGCTGCACGGGACGCAGTCAAATGAATCGTGGTTTGCATTTGAGAATATGATTACATTCTATTACCTCCGATCGCAAGTAAAAAGCCTCGGATAAGCTGCATTCGTCCATTTCACGGCGCTCCTACGGATCATAAATGCAAGAGGGGCGCAGTCTTTCGTCGCTCATTTGGACAATGAGCGCTCCTTCTGCGCCGCACTCAGCGCGAGGGACGTACCACGAGTGGCATCACAATATTTCTTGGCTGCTTACTCCGAGTCCTGCCCGTCAGTGTGTATCCGATTCTAACTCGTTAAGGCTGGGTTATGCTGACCTCAATGTGATCGAGGAAATAATTCCTCTGAGTGGGTACCCGTAAACCAAAGAATTTGGTGGTGACGAGCAGTGCTGGATTCCCACCAATACCAAAGAACTCTGGAGGCGGCTGCGTCAACGAGCCTGCACACTGACCCTGGTATAGTCCTTGGAAGCCCGGCATGGGAGGTCGCACACCAAACGCCATCGGATAGGTGGTGTATCTTCATCCAGGTCAACCTGTTTCTCTCTTCCTCGTTCCAGCAGTCTGGTGTGATCTCTCCTTGCATTGACCCGCTTATGTGGGTCCTGGTGGGAGGGAAATGTCACGAGTCCCACTGAGGTTAAGGAGCCACTGAAAGCAAATAGTACAGTGGGACTGTGAGCAATTGGCTGATCAATACTATTCCGAAACCGGCAGCCGAGGGCCACTCGAGTATGTTCGTGTCCGTGAGTTGTGAGTCTCTGAAAGAACTGGATCAGACGGTGTCGGCCGAAGGCAGCCCATACATATCATTCTATCATGGGAGTTAATGAAGCGGCTTCATCTTCCTTTGCGTTCTCGTCGATGGATGAGTAAGTAGACATTGCTACGAGATTCACCGCATCCCCCACCGTGATTACCATGCACATCCGGATCACTAGCAGGTATCCGAGACCGTATCATCGATACCGAGAAAGACCCGAGTTCTTTCTGTTTGGTGCGTGCACTTGGAAGCAGACTCTACCTTGCCGCAGAAGTAGAAAGACACTGCACTCCATCCACATCCCCAGCCAGCGCCTCTTCGTCTACGTTACAGTGCAGCTCTGGTCGCGAGCCAACGTAACGCCCCCGCTCTCGAGTCGGATGTTACCCAAAGGTGGACCAATTTTGCTGGCTTCATTAATGCGATCCTGCGCCTAAAGCCAACCTTGCCGATAGGTATGACGAATAAACGAGACATCAAATGACCTCATGCCTCCGCGACATAAGGTCGTGACACTCACCCATTTTCTTGCCGTTAGGAGCATTTGGTTGTATCGTATACGCTGTTCTAGCCCTCAAAGGCGAAAAAACATGCCGGTTTACACAAAAGCCCCGCGCAAGTGAAGCTCCATCGAGACGACGCCTACATTGTGTAGCGTTGGGGGCTGCATAATACATTGAACTGAGAAGACGAAAGATATGCATATGTAAAGAGACATCCGCTGAGTCACCGTTCGAACTACCGCCATTCTCCATTACTCATCATTGCGCTTGCGACTAGTGCTCATCCCCGACCTCGTTCAAACCCGAGGCGAATTGTCTCCAAACGCCTCGAGCCGAATCGCCTCCGATTCATCCGCATCTTCTTCCATTATCTGACCCTGCCCCGGGGCGACATCCGCGAATGCAATCGTGGACACAGCCCACGTGTTTTGACTGGTAACAGGTTGTGACAACACACCGAATCCGGTGTCAATCCCCTGCCGGCGACCACGAAGGTCGCGGTCATACAGCTGTCGCACGCCGATGATGAACCGAGGCATGATGGGGCAGATGGTTACGTAAGAAAGCAAGGTCAGGAAGAGCAGCGAGGCGCTGTTAATTGTAACCCCATCTAGGATTAAAGAAGTGATACAGGAAAACACGTTCCTAGCATTTCGGAAGAAAGGAAATGAGTGCTTTAGTTTTTAAACAAATAATCGAGAGCAAGATGGGCGGGGGGACGTGATGG
>JBBPQV010000438.1:0-21151 GCA_038092675.1 Boletus rufocinnamomeus
CCCTCTTTTTCCCGCTCTCCTGCGGAGGTGCGTCTTCTGAGCGATCCCTCTCGCACGAATTCACGTCATCCTAGTAGTTCATTCGCACAAGGAATGCGCTCTCCTGGTCCCACTTTCGACTCCGACCGAGCTCCATGTCGGATCCGAGTCCGCCATGACCTCAACTCACTCGGGGCAGTCCGACGCGTCGAAGCAACCATGCTATAAATTCGCCACCCATCCTCAGGTAACGCAAGTCTGAAGTGCCAAAGTTCCAGGGTGGGAGGCGAAGCAAGATTAGATTCCGATGCCATTTCTATGGCCCCAAACATCCCGGTCGGTCGCATCCGTACGTGCTTTCTAGCGCAGTGCACCGACGAGTTTGAATTACAGTAACAATAAAACAAGCAACCTCCGGATCGACCTTTATAGCCATTCCACACATTCTACTCAATGTCTACAACAACGACAATCTTATAGTTCCTGGGATCAGTAAAACACAACTTGCCTCTCATACCATCAAACGTCATAACATCTTCGACCCACCCATCCTCGATGTGACTCCATTCAGCGGGCGATAACTTGCCACAAGCGATGGCCCATGGCTCTTGAGTAGTATCGATCGTAAACTTCATCATATGATCATTGTCCGTCTCTAAAAAGACTTGTGGAGGTATGCCCCTAAAGAAACCTCTCACTTGGCCGTCGTTGGATACGTCGACGTACTGGAAGCGGGATTGATAGCGGGTTCCTGGCGCTCCGTCGGTCGGGAAGCCGATGTGCTGCAATTCGATGGTCAATGGTAAGACATCGACGGCAGAGGGCTCGGGGAGCGTCAAATCGAGGCGTGTAACCTGAGGATCATGATGGCGAGCGTAGGGATCTAGAAGCCTCACGGTTGTAGCCCCAGTGATGAGGTCAACAGAAGGCTTCAAGACCTCAACATTCGTGACGCGGAAGAAATCCAAGACGCCTTCATGGGTGAGGCGAAAGGCGGGGTTGCCCTTCTCGACTGGAGACCCATCGGGAGGAAGTGTGAAAACTTGCACGACAGTGATACGGTCCATGATGTTGTAAAGATAGCAGAAAGCGATGAGATATGTCTCTGTGAATGCCAAACGATAGTCCACCGGGAAACTCTCTGGTTGTACTTCCTTGCGCGTTTCGTCCTAGTATTCCCCATGAACTAAATGCGTCACTCGTATAAGTCAACACATACCAGTGCAATACGGAACTTGGGAAGCTTATAGAATGCACGTGTTCGCGTATCAAACACCACGCACGTACGGGTGGCCAGGATATAGAGGAACGGTGACTTTCCGTCATGGAGTAGTACCACGCTGGCCAAGGACGTGTATTTAGGGGGGTCCACGGCAGCAGATTCGTACAGCTCGCCAGACCGATCATCCAGCCGAAATTCTAGCAACTGCCTATAGGAAGATGAATGAGAACGCGTCCAAATGAAAAGCCCTCTGCGGAAAGACAGGTTGAGAGGACAAATGCAGACACACCACGGTTCTGAATTCTCCTCCCGATGCTTGCTAGAAAACTGCAACGCCACATACACGACGCACTGGCCCTCCGCGGTTGTCATCCAACACATATCCCAGGATGACACCACCGGTTTGTTCTTCTCCCACAATACTTGCCGTGCATGCGTTTCGGCACTAGCATAGACATCATATAGCACGAATCGTCTCTCCGATTCGCAAGAAAGGAGCCATCGTCCGGAGATGAGTTTAGGGGACGTGCTTGGATCTCCTTTGAGGTGGACCTTGGTGCTTGAAAGATCTCGCATAGTCCGTGTCGTCCATGACTGCGCGAGCCGGGCCGATTTTACGAGCGTCCGCTGGAGAGACTCGGTCGATTGAGAGGGAAATGGTCCAGGGGGACGGGGGAAGGGCGCATTTGCATACAAGGTCGCCCAAAGCATAGCATCGTTGACGATGGCGCGGAACCACTTTGAAACCTATCAGAGAGGGGTATAAGTAAGCTATGTGACTAGAACCCGTAATGTCAGCCAACGAGAAACAGACGTACTGTTTGCCACCGGACGATGTCTCGAGGGTCCGTATAATAGAGAATGTAGCAGGTGATTTCTGCAGGAAAGATGCACTGGGTGATCATGCTCGTCGATGTTTGAACTTACAACGGATAATCAAATTTAGGGGTCTCCAGCGGTGGCACTTAAATGGAAACATGAGCAAGTGATCGACGTGTGACGAAGGGGAGCAGACTCTGAGGATGGATTTTATTTTATTTTATGTAAAAACTTTGTTTATTGTCCTACAGGGCGGCTCAGCAGCGCCCTTTGCCGGACATCATGTACATGCGGTGTTGTATACGTATCTAGTCGAGTATGTATCGTATAGTGACCCATCAAGTGGTTGAAACAGTTTACTTTGTTTTATTGTACGCATACATGTACTGGGAATCAACATCTCGTTCGTCCTTCAACATTTCAACAACGGCATCAACGCCCTCCGCAATCGCATCCTCGCACAGTAGCACAGTGAATAGTAAACGTGAAATCAAGAAAGAGAAACCAAGGAAATCAAACTCGTACATACAATAGATCCATACGCTGTAGAGGGAGGAAGTGGAAAAAAGAGAAAGAGGAAAGAAAGAGAAATTGTTTGTAATCGTCCGTCTTACATGTCCTCATAGTGCGGCTTGGGTGAACTGATGGAGAGTTTTCCTTGCAGTTTCCGTTGTCGTAGGTTCTTCACCTCCGTGTTGATGAGATCGCGGAGCCGTTCGAGGTCCAGGCTGCGCTCCGCACGCGAGCCCATCAGTACGTTGCGCCAAATGCCAGCGGAAGCGACCGAGTTGTCGATGTTGAGTTGCATCGGCCGGTGGAGGCGCACCATCTTTTGCATGAGGTGGTCGGGGTTTGCGTAGATTGCGCCGGGCCATGCGACACGGATTGCGAACCACCAGCCGAGGGGCTAGACTAGAATTAGCAGGTTCATAGAGGTATCTAATAATGTACTCACCCGGCCATCGGGGAGCGTTCGCTCGGGGTATGAATCGTATGTTGTCAGTGCACCATCTGGCAAGGAGAATCTGCGGCACGAAGATTGGCTCAAATACTCCACAAAATCAAGGGATGGATTACTTACCTATGCACGACCCAGTGATTCGCGTCCGAGCGGTGCTTCGCCAGCACGACAATCAACCGCGGAGCACCATCAAATCCAAACGGTGCCCACAGTTCTCTCAGCATTCCACAGGCATCTCCGTGTCGTCCGTTGAACACTGCAGTGCTGATAGCATCTGCCACGTTAGGGGGTACGAAGAGTCTATCCACTTTGCCTCCAGGAACATCCGTCATCCGACTCCTTACGTAGCGTTTGTACGTTTGTGTCGACCAAATACTCAAAGCGACCTCATCGACTTGTTGTCCTCGAGTGGTGCTCTTGAGAGCTGCATCGATTTCGCTCATTGGCCAGATGATAGCCCAACCGAGCAATCGTTGGTGAATGCGTTGCCACGGCGGCGGCGGCGGTGTCGCCTCGTTAGATTCGTGTCCAGAGTTCCATACCTGTGAGCTTTGTGAAGGAACGAGATCCCGTCTGCTCCCTTCTTGCGGAATAGGTGGCAAGGGAGGTGATGGAACTCGGCGTTCGGTATAATTACCGCTGTCCGGAATCTCTGGGAGACCGGACTCGGTAAACGCACCGTGGGCCTCCCCGTACTCCTCTTGATCATCTCGAGCAACCTCCCACGTCTTGTGAGTGACCGCAGACTGGCTTCCTCCAGGCTTCACTCGCAATTTATACAACTCTTCTTCTAGGAATTGTTGTCCAGGAGAATCGTCACGATCCCCGCTCAAAAAGTCGTGAGTCAAGGTCTGTGCTCCGAATCGCTGGGTACTGTTCCCGCCAGTGGTATACTCCTCGTCTGCACGGAGCAACCAACATGAGAACGCACTTCACAACCCGCCGGTCGTCACTCACCAACTATTTCGGTCTCGTTAGCTTGGTACATCGACTCTGCCATAGTGCCCGTCACTTGTGTATTGATGTTGACAGTCTGTGTGCGGGGTGTCTGTCCATATTGGTCATCGGCTGCAGTGTACTCGGTGTCCCCGCCGCGGTATTGCTGACGTGAGTCGGAGGATTCGGCATACGACTGCTGGCTGCGAGGTGGGATAGATGCATTAAAAGACTGGGGGCTCAAGACGTCAAGGCGCTCATGCACCCTGATCATTCCATTCATCAACTCTTTGGCCCAGTCAGGTGGCTCCTGCTGAACAATGGGTTCATATTATTGACTATAAAACATGATTAGGAATGTACTTACCGGAACTGTGGGTTCCCAGTCCCCGTCGAGGTGGACACTTGGGTCGTGGTCATGGAACGACTTACGATACTGCTTGATCGACTGAGAAAACAAATGATAAATGTCGTAAACATTGAAAAGAAATAGAGCATTGATACCTCGGCATCGTACTTCATTCCCAGTTTCTTCACACGCTGTCGAACAGCTTTACGGAGTGCCTTCTTGACAATCTCATGCGTGTTCATATCGTCCATCTGGTGGAGAAGGATGCAAAGGTCCATGTCATGGAAGTGAGAATTCACAACCTCAGGTTCCAAAGCACTCGGCGCATAGGAAGTGCGATCACCAGCACCACGTGCTGCTAGCGCTTGAGCAACCATCTCCTCTTCAGTCGCGTTCAGCGAGAAAGAGGGCGAGGGAGGACGCGAAGGCGTTGGGGTAGCTGTCCTGTCCTCGTCACCGGGAGCTTGAGAACGCTGAGAACGAGATTGGCAAGACTGATGAGTGCGCTGCGTCAACTGCGTGTGATGAGATTGGTGGGTCATGTGTGTATGCTGCGAAACATGCGAGATCTTGCTTCCTCCGCCGTTTACCTGTGAATGAACCTGCGAAGCCACTTGAGAGCCGACCTGAGAAACCGCTTTCTGGGTCAGTGCAGCCGCAGCAGATGCGGCATGGAGAAGATCCTCGTTCGTGGCGGCATGACGGTAGGGTGAGAAAGGTCTGCTGTGATGCAAAGGTGACAATGGGCTTCCAGAGATAGCCGTAGGGCTGCCACGTTTCGACACGACAGTCTCTTCGTTCACTTGGGACGTGGTCACGACCGAACGGAGCTTTTCTTTCTCTTCGAGAGCTTTGCGCATCGCCTTTAGGGGGGCTTGGCTCGGCGAATCAGAGGGGGATATGCTAGGTGCACGGTGATGTGAACGAGGGGACGTCAGGAGTTGGTTAGTCCGTCCAGACGGACTCAGCAGGGTACTGGGTGGCAAGGGGGGATAATCAGTGACGCGGGAGTGTGATTGTGATTTGGAACCGGCACGGGACCGGCGGGAGGGTGACATGGGCGTCTCTTCGGGGGCAGTGCTGCGCGCAGTCGGGGCCTTGCTTGAGGCCTTCATTTGCTTGTGAGGAAAGGCAGTCAGATACCACAAAGTCACGAATATATGAGACGTACTGCACGTCCGGTGACTGTTTCGTGAGACTCGGTCTCAGCAACGGAAACGACAGATTTCTGAGACCTGTACTGGGCAGCACTCAATTGGGAACGCGAATGCGACTTGGAACCACTCGAGGTCGAAGGCGGCTCCACGTTGATATGCAATGGCGCGGTTACCGGAGAAGCCACGGAAGTGGGCAAAGGGACTCTGGCACCGGTAAACGCGGTACCATTAACTTGGGACTAGGAAATCAATATGTCATCAGCACGGCGTTCGTATAACGTGTGACAAGAAAGGAAGCCGAACGCATCGGAACGCACCTCCCACGAGTTCCCCCAGTGAGGTCCGCCATTGTGAGAGGCGTGATCTGGAAAAGGGCCAAAGTTGCCAAAGGAAGGGCCGGAATCAAAAGACTCGTAGTGAGGACCTGGCGGATCATTCGGACCAGGTTCATGCTATGGACATGTCGTTGAACACTGCGCGAACGCCGAGAGAAGCGAAGTGGGAGGAAGGGGCACTCACAACGGCCGACCGACCAGCGAGGGATAGATCCGTTTTACGGCCGTCTTGCACGTTTGAATTTATGTCATCGAAATCCTGATCGTTCTCGAGAGCGCTGAGCTTCGAAGACTTGGGGGAACCGATCGTTTGTGATTCTCGGAGACCCTCGAGGTAGAGTAAAACTTGAGGAGAAGCGTGAGGGAGTGAGTATGCGTGAGAGATGAAAAATATACCTTTCTCATTGGGAGCTACGAGAAAAGGAGGGTGAGTACTTGGATGGGGTGATGAACGGAAGTCGGACGAACCAGGAGTGCTTGAACGAAGGAGAATTGGTCTGAGAGACTCTGAAGTAGCGTCGGCGAAAGACATGGTAGAGAAAGAGAAAGAGAAAGGTATCGCAGGAGTAGTCGGGTCGAGATATTGTGACCAAGTTCATGTTCATCTCACCCTCCTTTGACATGCAATACAAATACATCCAAACACTCTCCCCATTGTTCTCTACAGCGATTACGGCGTTCATTTGTCTATTACACAACGTACGTCCTACACACCCGCTTGATCGTTGAGCGATCGCACAGTCAATTCAGCCATCTCAAGGACGGACTCGACGCGCCGTCTAAGCGTCTCGTTCACGCAAGTTACCACCTATCCCGCGCGGAGCATCATCAGCGCATGCACTCGTCCCAACATGGTCACCTACCGACGACATCAAATTCACACGCGCTTCCCCTTCGTCGACTCGGACGATCAAGATGGGGTCGTGGTCTGGGTCCAACAGCTCCACCTCGCCAAAATGGGCCTCTAGGAACCAAGCAATTTTCTGGTTCCGCGCAGATGTATCCGCATGCACATGAGCGCACAAGCAATGTGACGTCACTGTAGGCCCGCAATTGTCACCGAAATATCCCAGACACCACTCGAAACACCTTACACTTGACCGATGCCGGGCTCTTGTCGATACCCGCTAACAGAGCCAGCGTCGCATCAGCGATCATATCATTGTTGGTGCCGGACACCCATTCGAGTGTCACTTCGTGCTCGGCCGTGTGCTTCACGTCCACCATGTTCATCACCTTGCTCACCGTCAGCGAACGTCCCCGTCGAATTCGCGCGGATGCAAACCCTTATTGTTTTCACGACGTCTCCTTCCACTCGCTCCTCGATTTTTCCAAACAATCCCTCAAGGTGCCATCGCACCAACTCCCAAGCGACACCTATCACGAGCCTCTGTTTCTGCGTCACGACAGGGATGCACGGTCCTGCAAATTCATCCAGGTCCTGTGCATCGATGAGCGTATACGAGCAATCTTTCGCAATGACCAAGCCAGACAAGATGTCACCTTCCCTTGGTGCTTCGGCAGCAAGCCTCCCCATCACCTAGCACGAATGTAACCCTGCCAAACACAACAGAAATGGATGAAATAACAGACTTTGGCGACGCGCTCATGCCGGAACGAGAGTTCCAATGTTTCGAGATTCCCGGGAGTGTAAACCTTGCGGTCGATACCTCGCTCTTCGTACCGATCCTTCATGGCTGCGTGCAAACGACCCATGGTGGTTTTCTCCCCGTGAACCAGGACCTGGTAAAGACATTACTCCATGATTCCCTTCCGAACAATGGTTCACTTGCCACATGCTCTGCGTCAACGAGTTCGATAAATTCCGAGTTCTGCGAGTAGTCGACGTGGGCGCTAAAGGATAGACTGTCAACTGAGATCTTGCGTTGGATCCGTCCACCTTTCAATGACAAGATTTCGTCAGGCTCGTTGAGGATGTTCTGCAAATCAGTGGGGTGAGATGGATGATTTAGAATCGCTCGAGCAGAGTAACGAGTAAAATACACATTCTATACTACGACCGTTCTGCAACTATGAATACCACTTACCTTGGCCAAGGTACCTTCGACAGAGTATCCAGTCACGATGAGACCATTCCGAGGTTCCGGGGCCCAGAGCTCAAGTAGTTCTCGACTGTTGCCAGAGTCCATAAATCCAGGACTCGCGAGTACGACACATGGACCGCCACGCGCAATTCTCTGCATCCACCCCCGCTGCGGGGGAACGCTCGAGACATGTCTGCGAGGATCTATAAACACAATAGTGCACAAACGCGCCCGAGACACCCACTTGAACACAAAAGGATTATCCCTCTTTGCAAATCGCGATCGAACGTCGGCGTTCATCGCATGTATATGGGTCTGATACACAGCCATGCACTTTCGTGCAAGACTGGACGTATAATAGATCGGGACAGAATGCAAATCAGGATGGTCCTTCCAGTACGCCTCCAAGATGAGAAGCAACTCCTGCGCCGTCCCGAGCGCGAATACGGGCAACAACACATGTCCGCCGCGTCGGAGAATCTCATGTACGAGCGTCGTAAATCGCAACTCCTTGTCTGCCCTCGTCTCGAGGGTGTGCTTGCCGTGGGTACTTTCGACGATGAGCACGTCGGGTCGGATGGGAGGGATTTCCGCCTTCACCAGGTGACGGTCTTCTTCGCGAGAGTAGTCGCCAGTGTATAGGATTTTAAGGTCTAGGATGTCGATCATGAACATGCAAGCCCCGAGGACATGTCCTGCATGGTAGGGAGTGAATGAGACACCGGGACACGGCGAAACCTGCTGATGCACGGAGACTGGAATGATAGATGATAACGACTGGGACACCTCGGTGGTCGTAAAGAGGCTCCCAAGAGAAGACAGACTTGAAACTCTTGGTTAGGAATCAACTTGGCAAGGGAGAATCAAGTCGGCGACGCACTTGGCACTAAGAAGGTCCTGCATCACGAGTTTGTACACCGCTTTCGTGGGGTGCGTCATGTAGACTTTGCCGTCTCCTTGTCTGAAATTGGTCTGTGGGTGGTCAGTGAGTCAATGGGTCATGCAGCACATGGCGCTTCACTCGACCTTCTCCGTGATGTAGGTCAATGCGCCCACATGGTCAAGATGAAAGCTAGAGACGGTAAGACACCAAAATAGCCAGAACGAAACGACGTACTGCGTGATCAGTATAGCGTCGACAGTGCTCCAGTCCAGGTAATCCACAAAGGGCAGAGCCGCCATTCCATGGTGACCGGGATGGATGCCTGCATCACAAACGACAGTCTTGTCTCGGTACTGTAGCACGATACAGGATCTGCCGACTTCCTGACCAGCACCGAGGGGTGTCAGTCGCAAAGTAGGTCGGTCTGACATTGCTGCGGAAGATGTTGACGGGTGAGAATGCTAACTCTCTTACAATTTATTGCTGCTTTCGCTCGAAGACGGGGGGAAATGTAAGATATATAAACTGTACCAGAACAAGAGTAGTCGGTAATTGCCGAGGTCCTTGCGCGACGCGTACGCCTGAATCGACACACATACGAGTACGCGTCACTGACTCTCTCATCGACACCATGGTATGTTCCAGTTCACATTCGACTCAGATCATAGTTAATGGAGCTCATTGATCTCGCCAGGCCAGAAGATATGACAGTACGTAACATCCATCTCCGGAATCTACAACAACCAACTCGATCATCTACAGGTCGAACAACCATATTCTCTCCAGAGGGTACGTCCTCGATCACCCCCACAACCAACGACATGCTCATTTCCATCTCACAGGTCGTCTATATCAGAGTACGTCCCCACCCCACCCACGCTAGAGCACGACGATTAACCCTCACAGTCGAGTATGCGATGGAAGCCATCTCCCACGCAGGCACCGTCCTCGGTGTCCTCGCCAAAGACGGCGTCGTCCTTGCTGCCGAAAAACGTGTCACCGGCAAACTCCTCGATCTCTCCAGCGCAAAAGAAGCCGGCGGATACGGCGGCAGCGGCGAAAAGATGTTCCTGCTCAACTCGTGCGTCCCATCCAACTTGCTTTTCCATCGACAAACCGTTCCGCACTGACACCCGTCTCGTCGCGGATCGCCATACACAGAAACGTCATCGGTGGTGTCGCTGGGATCACGTCCGATGCCAACTCGCTCGTCAACTTTGCGCGGACGGTGGCGCAGAGACATTTACTCCAGTACAACGAAGATATACCCGTCGAATTGCTCGCACAGCGTCTTTGCGACATGAAACAAGGCTATACTCAATACGGTGGTACGTCCACCCTCGCGCACACCCGCTTCGTTCCCTCCACAGCTCTCACTTTCCAGGTCTTCGACCCTTTGGCGTCTCCCTCCTCTATGCTGGATATGACCCACACTACCGCTTCCAACTCTACCATTCGGATCCTTCAGGGAACTATTCTGGGTGGAAAGCAACCTGCATCGGCGCGAACAACGGAACGGCCCAAAGCCTTCTCAAACAAGAGTACAAAGACGACATTGGTGTCGACGAGGCCATCGGGCTCGTTCTGAGGGTGATGAGCAGGACCATGGATAGTACCACCTTGGGGAGCGAGAAACGTCAGTCTCGCTCCGCTTCGTCTGTTGATCATTGTACTGATTCGATCGACGGTCGGGTTATGTAGTGGAGTTTGCCGTGCTGACGTACGACGAAGAAGCCAAGCAACCAAAGGCAAAGATATACAGGCCGTCCGAGATTGACACCCTCCTCAAGGCGCATGATTTGGCGAAAAAGGACCAGGATACAGAGATGAAGTCATAGGTGGACTCTTGTACTACTTTCCCTTTTACTCTCGCAATGCGTCAATGATGTTGTCGCGACACGCATGTTTGCCGACCATGATTCCATAAATAAAAAACAAATCCATAAGACACAAGACAAGGTAGGAAAATGTATACATGGGATAAGAGGTTCCTTCGATCGTTGTAACGTACCCTAATGGCATGACACGCCCCTGCCGTCGGATCCTACCAATCCACTATAGAAATAATGACCGATAGCAGCGCCGGCGACGACCGCCAAGATTAGGTATGCCTGGGATGGATTTCAGAAACCGACGACGACACGACAAAAGAAACGAGTTGACGACGCACGTTGTAGGTCATAAAGACCAACATGAGGAAACACGACAAGAACACGGAAGCGCCGTACAAGACGGCACGCAGCGTCCGATAGTGCACTGGTATCGCCGCTCTCCTACCACGGACGAGGGGGAAAGAGCAATGAGCATGACGCAAACGGTTTGGGTTCAACATGTTTCGTTTTCGCAGCTCACCCAGCATATCTCCCTCTCCTGCCATTCAACAATCCGACATCTTCCCCCCCGCGCTCAGGCGTACCCCGCCCGCTCACAGGACTCGCAGCCCTCTTTCCCTTGTTCACCTTTTCCCGAATCCGAGCATCCACGTCGTGTTGGAAGAGACGGAGATATTCGTACAGAAGGCTGAGGAGGACGATAGCGGCAAACGAGAGGACGAATTGGGTGGTAGAGTGGATGTGCCAAGAAGGAAAGACGATGCATGTGTCGATGATTTGGGTATTCCAGAGCATATTCATGGAACACATGGGAGGCATGTCGTGTCCGCCGTGGTCCATTCTGAATTTCTGACTGTGCGTTGACGTGGTGGATGAGAGCAAGAAGCACTCGTTGTGGCTATACTACGCCACACAGCCATAGATAACGATTATGACGACGACGACGAGCCTGAGCCTATCAATCCGTCAAGCATCACTGAGACCTAAACATCTCAACGACCCTCCGAACCTGCTCCTCCGTAGACATCTCCACCGACACCGTCACCACCCCAGATTCGTCTTCCGGACTCTCCAGCGTATCCAGCTGACTCTCCAACATACCCGCCTTCATGAAATGACCCTGTCGATTCCGCATGCGAGCCATCAGCACGTCCCTGTCGCCTTTCAAATACACGAAATACGTCGGCAACGAAAACGCGTCCAACGTGGACCCCGACCCCGACCCCGGACCCTGCGTCTGCGACTGCAGTGAAGGTGACACACCCTCCCCTCGCAACACCGCGCGGTACGCCCTCTTCAACGACGAACACGCAACAATCACCCCCAACCTCCGCTCCTCCTCCCCATCCTCGCGTTTCGTCGCCAACTCGACCTGATCAACCCCCAACTGCGCCAGCACGCGCGCCATCGCCGTTTTCCGGATCGTCTCGAGCCAAGGTTGACGATCGACATCATCAAGAGGTTCGCCACGCGACATCTTGGCGACGTTGGCAGCAGGATGCAGGTCGTCGCCATCGATAAAGGGGAGGTGTAACGCCTCGGAGAGGGCCGCTCCTAATGTCGATTTACCCGTCCCGGACACGCCCTAGGTGTGGTAACACAATTCACGACCGGGTCGTCAGCGATACGCGCCACAAAATGAGAGCAGAAAGCAGAAGAAAAAAAAAGGAGGGGACTTGTAGATCGCATCGTTCCGATCATACACGATGATCTTCCTACGTCGGATACTTGAGTAGACGCCGGTACTCACCATCACAACGATAAATCTTGCTCTGCTGACATTTCTGTCAGTGAAAGAGGGACGTTGCGAAATTACTGCTGCGGTTCCGAGGATCGGAGGGGTGCCTCCATTGTGTGCCTTTTCCGTCGCTGTCAATGAATGGTCTTCTGAGCTTGCCATCATGGCTGCGGAGGGGAAAGAGTTGGGTAAACGACCGCACTTCGGAGATGTTTCCGTAAGTACTACTGACGACAGCTGACAGCCTGGCACAAGCGTTGCCGCCGACGTTTATATTTGCGAGAGAGACATAAATTGCACGTAGGGGACACGGAGAGCCGATGCTGATAATAAAGTCCAATCGCAGCTTGCCACGGTGTTCATCCCAATAACCGGTTTTAATCTCGGGAGTATACATGCATCTATCCTTTTCCTCCACACATGAACGTCGGACGTCCGATGTCACATGTCATGAATGATAACGGAGACCGACATCCACGGAGAAGCGTGCTGTCTCTGGGAAAGCAACGGACAAGATTACCAGACGTTATCAGATATCACATCCAACTTGGGTGAAATTGTACCAGGATACACAGCGGGGAAGCTAGGTTGCGTGGAAACGAATAAGATGAACGTATGCTAAGTAAATGGGTAAAATGTAAAACAGATATAGCAGAACCAGTTGAACAAAACAATACTGTGTCTGATACATCGACGGCAATTAGGAAAACACGCAAGCAAAGGAATCCAGCTCCCAAACAGAACAAATGGAGAAATCAGCGCTACAGCAAGTCCGTTCAACTTCGAGTATCTTCGGGTGGTGAGCGTGCCTGCGGGGGCGTAGAAAAGTCGATAGCATTGTACGCTGGCGGCGGAGCATCGTATATAGGGTCGTATGACTCTGAAACTTGGTCCTCGTCGTCGCCGTCAATGGCCCGCCGACGATGTGCACGTGTGATATTCCGCATCCAGTTGATAACTTCGTCTGGATCTTTCTCAAGCCGTGCCTGTCGGCCACGTGTAGCCACATCATTATGTGTCGGCGTGGATGGTCCCGGTTGGGCGGTGGACGGCCGAACCACAATTGAAACTGGCGGAGACTGGCAATTTACCACCTGCGACTGCGAATGCCCATGGTGTGATTCTGTCGCCGACGGTGTTCGAGAGATCGAAGCTGGCGTCCGTGGTAAGCTGCGTTGGTGCGTTTGTGAGAGCCGCTTCGCCTCGGCGGGCCGAGTTTGTGGTTGCGGAGATTGAATAGGCGACTCTCGAAGTGGAGGTGTTGGTAGCTGCCGCACGTTCCATCCTGAGGATATACGTGTAAGCAAACTTTGATTGATTGGATCATCTTGATCATCTACAGGTGGTATCGGAGTTTGGGTGTGAACGAGCTTCGGCGACGAACGTGAACGATGTAACCAAGGCTGGATCGATGGTGGAGGTTGATAGGATGAAGGAGGAGAAGGCAGTTCTCTCCGAGCACCTAGCAGTGCTGAAATGGGTATGCATTCCGAAGATGGCATGGGAGAAAGGGTGCCTGAAGAGTGTACTAGTGGTGAATCAACCTGCCTAGTTTCAATGCTAGTACGAGTAGCGGTTCTGTCGATGTCATTGTCGTCAAACAGTGACGGTGCGTCATAAAATCCGGTTGAAGGGGCAGAGGAGGGAGTGCGAGGGGAATATGCAGATTCGGATGAAAAACTAGTCGCCGTGCTGGGTCGCGGCGGTAGATCGAAACCGTCAAGCGATTGTGGGCGCAAGGAAGGATAAAGTGGTTCCCTATATAATATTTTCCGCCATTGGCGTACGGACGTCGACAACTGTGGCGGTTCGGAGATGTCAAGGACATCGGCATCTTCGCCACCATTGACAGTGCCTTTGTCAAATGCCGGCGTTTTAAGCGAGGGATACATGGGTTCTCCATACATGATCTTCCTCCATTGTCGAGCTGAGGCGCGGGTAGTGAAAGTAGCCCCGAGAGGCGCGTCGGCTGACCGACTGTCGACGGAGATTGGGTTGCGAGCTAGGATCATCCAATCTTCGGGCTCGGTGACAAGCAACAGAGCGGTGACGAAAAGGTGATCGAGAAGAAAGAGAGATATACCAGCATGGTCAAGCCGTGGCACAGATCGATGGAAGCTACCCAAGGTCTCGAACACCTTTAATCTGGGTGCGGTGTCGGCATCGTCGAAGGACTCCAAGGTTGCCACAGGACCCTTGCAAGTCGCTGTCGTGCACTAGGGTGGATTGGTCAGACCGCGCGGGTACCCTGACTAGGAGACACATACTGTGTACATGTTCCCCGCTCGCTTCCACTTGAGCGTATGGGCATGATGCGGTACATGGAACTTGCGTGAGCTGGCACAGTGACAGCAGTCAAGAGCTGCGCAGGAATACACACAATAGTAGGTCACACACCTTCCTAGGCCACTACTCTTGAGCAAACTCGTTGTTTCTCTCCAGTGGAGGCCGTCCATTTGTATCGTCGCGCCTTGTGTGTGATCCCTGCCCTTTCCTTTGAGTGGAAGATCCTTGGGCCAGCGAATGTCGGCGATTTTAGCCGAGCCGTCCCAAGGATCCTGGCGCCAAACCGTGGTAGATGAGCCAACGGTCTCCACAGCATAGAGTGATTTGTCTGAATCAGTGTCCATGGCGACTGCATCTAGAAAGGAGGAGGAGGAAAGTTTGAGGTCAAGGAGTGGGGGCTTTTTCTGGTTGTTGGTCATGTCATCTGCGATTTCGAGACGGTGTAAACGTGGAAATATATTTGATGGCTTGGAAGACGACGGCTGGGAATACAGTGATTCGGTGATGGTGGGCGCTCTATTGGGTCCAGGAAGGGGGGAGGAAGTGGTTTGCGAGGGGAGGTTTAAGGCACAATCTGATGGCGAGTGGGAGTTTGCTGGCGTGACGACGGGGCCGGTGAAGGATCGGGACAACCTCTGGACTGGAGGTGGGACGAAGTAAGAGCTTGAGGACCTTTCTAACTCGCCGGGTGACGGCGAGACTAGTACTCGAGACATGGAATGAAAGAAGGGTGATAAGAAGGGTGGGGAAGACGATCCAGGCTCGCGGGAACACGGATACTGCAACCGTGGGGAGTGGGCGGAAAGCGGTGTTGGCAAGGGAGTCGCTGTGGACAGCGAGGGAGGACGCGGTTGGACGCTGTCGGTGTCGTTGTGGACGTCTGAATCGAAGAGGACTCGGATGAGGAGAAGGTGGTGATGAAAGAGATGGTAATAACACGCTCGCTTACGGGACAGGACGCCAGAAAGCGGTTACGTCCATGTAGAGAGGCACCAGTCTCACTCACGCGGTCATCGGACGGAGATATCCGCCGCTCGACAATGTCATCCTCTCCACGACCACGACAACGGCGCAATGGATAGAGACTCGTGCACCCAGATAGGAAAATCGTTACCAGTCCAGAGTGACATGAACCGATATTCGAGGACTCGGTTATCCACTCATGGGCCGACTTGCAGGTGACCTTCCATTTGTCACCGGTTCGGTGATTATGCCATGTCGATTGTACAAGAGACCACTGGACTGCACAGAAACAGCGTCGAGTCCAGCTGGATTCCGAGGGCTTGTTAATATCATGCGACCCTTACGCCAGCCATTGTTTTACCGTGATGCTTGGCGGTGACGGACCCGACCTTCTTCTTCTTCTGGTCAGGGCAGGACACACTCCATTCTACTAGCTACTCGTAATGCATAGCGTCGGAGCGACAAATGTTGATGCAACATCATGAGATTTATGCAGTATTTTGGCTGGGAGAGGGTTCGAGCGCAGCTCCCCATGAGCTAATGTGCATTACGAAAGTCTACTGTGCTGCTAGACGACCCGGCGGTTCGTTGAGCCCTGCATGGATCGACTCGAGAGTCAGAGGGACACATGTTGGGCGGATCACTCGGTTGCCATAGTACACCGCCACCTGCTCGGGAGGTATTTGTGGCTGGGCAGGACGATAGCAAACACACACAACACGTCCAAACAAACATCACCAACGCGTCCAGGTTGCTATTATCCATCCCATCATCATACCGCATTCGTATTGACGTGTTTCCGCAACCCCTGGCAATACTCGGAACATGTCTACCGCAGCTGGGTCCGTTTCTTTTTTTTATATCCTTATCTCGTTGCTGCGCGTTTCATCTGAACTCGGCGCTATTTGTCAGAGCGCCCTCCAACGGGGCGAATGCAGGCGTAAAATCACCAGAGAGTAAAAACAAAGGCAAAGGAAAGAGTGCCGTCGTCTCACCTGACGTATCCATGGAAGACGAAGACGAGGACGAAGAAGAGGATGAGGACGAAGAAATGGAAGAGGTGTGTGAGACGCCGCCTCCTCGCTTGCCTCCTCCCACTATTCGGAAACTAAATTTCATATGTTTCAGGAAGAGGAGGATGAGGAAGAGGAAGAGGAAGACCCCGAGATTGACCCGTCCGTGATCCTAGGTCGGCGCACGCGGGGTGTGAAAGTCGATTATTCCTCCAAGGAAGCGTTAGAAAAAGCTGGTCTCAAAGCAGAGGAAGAAGAGGATGACGATGACGAGATGAAGTAGACGGATGACCAACACTATCCCTGTCGTCTGACCCTCGCATCCAGTCAAGATGTGTATCCGTAAAATGTGTTTCAGACGGTGAAAAAAAGACATGAAATTTGTGCTTTCGTCGTGTTCTCTGCCGAAGCGGACGTCGCTATCATATCAGGGGTGCTCCTTACGCCCCGTGGCGTCCGGATGGGTCCACGTGTATTCACTCCCATTCAATGAGAAGGGGTTTATTGTACGTCCTTTCCGAACAGACGACAGGAGTTTAGTTGATTATGAAACGTTGCAAACCAGGTCGCTGGCAGATTTAGCCGACCCGCGGATCAATGTTTGGGATCGCTATTCAGCTCGAGCTCAAAAATTATTTTCTGCCTTTTTTGTTACGAGTCCCTGATTAACGCTTTGGTGCGCCGACGTGCACGGAGCGAGGGTGGAATTTGTGCCGCATCCGCGTACCAATCGCCACATGTACGTCTGTGCAGCCGCTCGCTTCCGACTTGCTAGTATTCAAGACGGTCGTTCCTGAGATCAAACAGAAAATTGACACCAGAATCGCACTATCGTATATTTGCACTGACTACAGACACACCAACCAACGCACCCAAGTGACAAAGGGGTGAAACCCACATCACAAATCAGCTGACCATGACCAGCACCCATACAACCCAAGCGCTCACCAGAGCACACGCCGTATCATTCATTTCATCAGACCCTCTCGGGGAGAAACGAACAGACGGGTGTGACTGGGAGAACAGCATCAAGAGTATGAGTGACTTGGATGGAACTGTCTGGAAGGGGCAATAACAGGAGAGAAGGTGGGACGCGAAGGCAGGCGATCCGAAGGCGGTACATGTCCACGATAAGCTAAGTACCAAATGTCAATAGAAAGATGATGAAGAGAGACCAATAGGACAAGATAGAGTAGTAAATAGATAGAACCAACTGACGAGTGTGACGAGGTGCATAGTCCATGCGTTGACTGGAGGAGAAAGCATAATGATCTAGAGACATATACAGCAGTCAAGCTGCGGCTAATGTTTTGACTTTCCGGGCACGATAGAATCTCAGTGCGCTCATGATGATCGGAATCAAAAGACACTGACCTCATCCCATGCGAGGGCACTCGAGAAATCCATGTCAGCGTCAAGACCGACGTTGGGATGCAGGATCGCATCGATAGCGACATCCTGCGCATTCGGAAGCATCTCTAGTAGCTTCTCCATCTCCATCTCTGCACGGACTTGTTCTACCCAGTCGACAGTGTCAATACCACTCATGCCAACGTCCAGGCCGGGCCCATCATCGAGGGGACTGGTCTCTGTCTTGGTCAGCACCTCCTTGCTGAATGCATCTTCTGACGAAGTGCTAGAGCTTGGAAGAGTGCCAGAGCCAAGCGGCGGGGACGCGAGGATCTCCGCGAACAGACGCGTGATGGCTGCATCTGACGCTGCCCCGTCTTCCGGCTAGAAGTAGAGTGTCAACTAGATGAAAAAAGCCCATGCACAAAGTACGAACCTCAGTCGTATCACTGCCCGGCATTTTGTTGTGCTCACCGGTCCCATCACCATTTGTGTACCGCCCACCCGCTGCAGGGACACTGCTGAATGGCCGACAGTGTTCACCACCCGTGCTAGGTGGCAAGTGGGGGCGTCATTGGCTAGGGAGAGGTCGAGCGACTTATTAGGCAGGGCAAGACATGAGTCAGTTGCTGGGAGGACGGGACTCTGAGGAAATTCGAACGAATCACCGCTCGGAAAAATGAGAGGACTGTCGACAAGGGTCGAGTCTGGGGAGGATGGGGAGAGTAGTAAGGAAGATGCCGAGGATAAGGTAGTGGTGTTTGGGGATGAAGGGGATGGAGTTTTGGAAGACTCTGGATTTGGTGCGAGTTGTGAAGACGATTGGGAATGCGGTGGGACAACTGGATCTGGGCTTGTTGCAGGTGGTGTGGGTATGCTCGAGGTAACAGATGGATTACCCTGCGTTGCCAAGGCTCGTACGACAGCTTCATAACCTTTTTCGAGTGTCCGTATTCGTTCGCGCAATTCCTGGTTCTCGCGCTCACGTTGCTCCTCCTGACGTTTGCGCTGCTGTTCCTGCTCACGCTCGATGGAGGCGACGCCTGGTTCCGAAAGAGCAGATATAGACGGGGAGGGGCTGACGTGAATGCCCGCGCGGAGACGTCTGTTCTCCTCTTCGAGCTCGGCGACCCGGCGTTCAAGATGGGAGAATTGTGCCTTTCGACGGTCGCGGGAGTTCTGGGCTGCTATTCTGTTGCGGTGTGCACGAGCCTCTTTGCGTTCCTCGGGTGTGACGGCGGAGCGAGGGCGTTTGCGAGGAGGCTCGTCGGTGGGACGAGGACTGGAGCAGTCGGTGGAGGCGGGAGAAGCAGGGCGCTTGAGGGACGAAGAAGGGAGGGAGAGGGAAGCAGGGTCGACATAAGCACAGTGTTGTGTCATGATGGAGCTAGAGTAGAAGGGAGAAGGCGAATAAAGATATGTATGGTCAAAAGGGACTGCGCATGTCTTGGCGGGGGGGACGTGGCTGCTGGAGAGCTGGCAAAGGGACACGTCGACAAGGACACGTTGCACTTTATACTTTACATATAAACACACATAAATACGACAAAACAACCGGACCGCACACGGACCGGGAATCCTCGCATAGGGGTACGCACAGCCAGCTAGCCCCTGTCCCCAGCGGAACCAATTCTATACCCGCGATCACTTCAATGCAAAAACTCTCCTGACCCCAATCGCATCGCATATATAATACACTGCCTGAGATGTTCCTCCTTTCACACAACCATGTCCTCTCCAGTCTCCGCCATGTTGTCCAACTTCAGGAAAAGATATCTCTACTGCTCTCCCCCTCAGCAGGAGCAACAGTCGCTTCTGTCACGGACCGAGTCTCAGGTGTGTGGAGGCCACCTCCTTGCAATCCGCATTCATCATTTGTATCCCAGGCCGACGCACTGGACATGGACTATCCTGACCGGATGCATGATGCCGTCGACCAGCGACACTGGGATACCGCCATGGCAGAGACAGTTTATGTTGCGGGCTGCTCTTGTGCTTTCTGCAGTAGGCACTCCGTATGTACAGTGCCGCTCGTTATCGTGTTTCTGCTCACATTCAGCCGAAGGAAATTGACGATGCAGATCCCGGACGTGCCCCTACGAGGTCCCGTTCGCGGAGAAATGATCACTGTTCGTTGCCTTCAACTCGCAGCATAGTGCAAGTATTATACCCACCGTCATATCTGGGTACCCCTCGCCCCTTTCCTGACCCCCCATCGTACTCCTCGAGCGACTCTTTCCCCCACCCTGATCGGGGGGATGATGCAGAGACTTCCCCATTGATATCCACGACAACCTGCATCGAGGGAACGCAGCTATCACCCAGCCGCCCAGATCCCCTGGCCCAGGATCCTTCACTGACTGGAGTCCCATCTCAAGGGGCTCCTAGTAGAGTCCTGCCAGTAGAATCTAGTCCTCCTATCGTCGCCTCAGGCAGAGATGTGTTGGAAGATACTGAACCACTTCCTGCTTATTCACGCTTCGACCAGCGTCGGCCACGCTTTCCCGCCGCGTCCGATGTCTTGGGTCCGTATCCCCCATTGTCCGTTCTTCGTGAAGCTGCACAGTGAAAAGCTTATACATCGGACTGGTTGCAAGTTAACAATGAACAGTGGATCAGACTATCTATATCTCATTTATTGTTAGAATTTACATAGTGCCAGTCATTTATCTGTATCACTAGTCTAATTCCGAGTCTCAAATTCGCGATGATGTCAATTGTTGCTTAGTCATCGACCCACGCTCGGCGCAACCTCCGTCCCGAGGTCTTTACCACCGCCCAGTGTCTGCAATGTTGTCCCAAGTATCCAGAGCAAAAGCAATGGCCGCCCCATGCGTTCGTCGTATGGCCACTGTGCATGGCTCTTCACCCAAGCACAAAAGGTGGGCTTGTGAAATCATTTGGGAGGCTCACAACATATCTCACTCGATCCCCTTAGTCCTACAGGTGCCCAGCTCGTTCTTCCTAGTCGTTTTGCAGTGTTTCTGACACATTGCAAGCTATCGTCATGATGAATATGGGCGGTCCATCCACGGTACGCGGACAGCAACTACATGCACGCATCCTACTCACCCTTTGCGTGGTTTCTCACAGGTACCGGAGACCCATGACTTTCTAAGGAACCTGTTCATGGACGGAGACCTCATACCGTTACCGTTCCAGCGTGTTCTTGCACCCCTCATTGCTAAACGACGGACACCCCAAATCGAAAAGCAATATGCCGAGATAGGTGGAGGGTCACCCATCCTTCGATATACCGAGTATCAAGGTGCTGGGATGTGCG
>JBBPQV010000439.1:0-21120 GCA_038092675.1 Boletus rufocinnamomeus
CGTTAGTTCCTCGGGCGGTTCGACCGCGTCGCTCGCCATGCTCTCCTCGAGCGCATGTGATAAATCCCGTCCGATGCCCTCCATCGAGAGTGGTAGGGGCCGAAGGAACCGTCCATCGCTTCCCGACGGACGGCGTGAATGCGGCTTGAGTACCGCGGCGGTACTACTACTACTACTCGACCCCTGCAAGGACGTCGTGGGCTCGTCGGTATCCGACACGTCGTCCACGTCGTCTTCGGTTTCGAGGGCAGACATGGAGAGGGACTCGAGGAGTCCACGACCGCCGAGCGCGGCGAGAATGGCTGGTCGTCCTTCGGCGATCCCGTTCGACCCCGAGTTGAGTCGCGAGCGGGGTTGGCTCGTCGATGGGCGGCGGGAGATGGTGACGTTGAAACTGGAAGATCGGCGTCTGGAGAGCGGGGCGAGGGGAAGATCATTAGAAGGACGTCGTGATGTGGCGGGCGATAAGGAAGGGAGGGCTGGCGTCGGCGGACCGAGTTGGCCGTGATCGAGCATGTGTTCGCGGGTTGCGAGTTCCTGTCTGGATAGGAAGCACGGACCGTCTTTCAACACGCGGCCCTTGTGCGCTTTCGGGAACGCATACACGTACCTGCACATTTTGCATCGTATTCGTCTGCTTGGAACGATGACCGGGGTGTTTGGTGCCGATTCGGACCCTGGCGTCTGTGGATATCTTGCAAACATGTCGCCTGGCGGGAAGGAGCCATCCCCATCTAATATGATCAGATTAGTCTCGTATGTGCGCATGGGGATAATCACACATGGAAGTAAGGATCACTCACTCATCACTTCTTCGACTGTTCTCTCCATGTAAAACATGCGAACGGGCTTGGACCTGCGAGAGATCTTGTAGGACGCCTGATGGAATATCTCGAGTTGTTGGAGGAAGCCTTCGTTGGGGCTACTCGTGTGAGTCTCAAAGGCCGGCCGAAAAGTGTGTACGAGCTCACTCGGCGTGTGGGCGCACAGCCCTGATCATGTCGAGGGCAGCAGACGGATCTAGTTTGCGCGTGTACATCAAGTAGGCTGCGACGATGGTTGCACTTCGGCCTGAAAGCGGTTCATCTCCACCGAGTACGTTGACCTGGACGACTCACTGACGCCAGCCTGACAATGCACGAGTACGCCGCGACCCTTGTCGAGTTCCTTCTGGATGAAAGATATCGAAGGTAAAAAGTGCACGAGGACATCTTCGTCTGCGCTGTCATCGATGTTGATTTGGCATTTGTTGAAGGTCTGCCAGTGGGGCGAGATCTATCTGTTCTGGACGAGATCTTGGGAAAAACAGAGGCACAACGCACGGCGTGGATCGTGATCTTTCCTCGCATGGCTGTCACCACGCTAAAGATCTTCTTAGCCTTGAGGGTCTCTACATCGAGGGCGCTTGGCAAGTCGCCGATCCATAAGTGAGGGACTATTTCGTCCATGGTGGACACGAGTTGGGGACAGACAGAACGAATAACTCCGCCGTCAGTGTAGGGGAAACTTGAAAGCGATCGCAGTTGAGGGAAGAGCTGCTCATCATGCTCTTGGCGCGATAACCCGCCCGGAAAGCCGCTCCGCAATTCGGCGTTCTATAGTACACACATACATCGCCACTAGTACTACCGTACTATCTCCAAAGAAATACCATGATGCGAAAACACTAGAGTCACCTAAGATACAAAGGCTTTTACCAATTTTGCAAATATCGATTTAGGCTTGCGTGGAGGGGATGCGACTGGCAGAACCGGCGAATGCATCCGAGTCGCCTGTGCCGTCAATATCAATGCCGTCGATACTGATCGCCAATGTACGGCCAACTCACCACGGGGGACGACGGTGCGGAGTGTGAGAACCGCGAGCGTGGTTCTTCACTTGACCCAGAAGAGAGATAGAGACCGTCTTCACTGACAACTTCCGTTTGAGGATGCGGTTGAATGACGAGCAATGAGAGTGCGAAGTGTGAACGCTGTTGCTTTCGTAGAGTACGTCGTCGCTCGTGCACGCTCGCGCTTTGGGCCGCCAAGAGCATGAACTGCTCATCCGGATACCCAGTCACTGACTGGCATGAGGTGTTATGAGTGCCAAAGGGAAAGAGAGTACGCAGAGATGAACATGCCTGGTTGGGCTCGTTGGATGGGGGATTTGGCCATGGCTGCATCACGAGCAGGAATGAGAATTGCTGGGAGAGAGCTCGGATGGGATGGACATGAGCATCCTGGAATTTAAGTCTGACAGGGAGTGTGATAGGTTTCAAATAGGAGTGAGGATCCCGGCTAACATGCCACTTGTCAAGCACAAATTAGCGACGTTGCCAGCGCTTACATGCCACGAAACAAGTTTGTTCGAGACAAGTTTTGTATCGAGACCTTCCAGAACTTGCTCAGGCTGCCCATGCAATTCTCCGTTCCAATTATTAGTCATACGCTGCACCTATACTGCTAAAAATACAATCAAAAGGTCGTACTTTACTTTCCACTTCACAGATAATGTATACATATCCATTGATGGTGCCCGTCAGGCTTTCGTGTTGGATGGCTCGGTTGGAGAGCCTCGATTAGAGGGGCCGCGAGCGACGCGGTAGGATTGCATACGAGCACCTTCTTTGAGCCGGCACCGGCTGTTGCGCAGAAATTGGATCGCGGGACCAACGAGGAGGGTTTGAGAGGGTGTGTTCGGCGCGGTCGGGGGTGCGGTCAAGAGGACGGCTTCTGCGTTTTCGAATGAAGTGGGTGTGAGACGGATTCTCCGAGTAGGAGGCGGAGCTGTCGACGTCGACGTCGGTATCGGTGTCGATGGAGGTGTGTTCGTGCGTGGACGCAGAGGGGACAGTTCTTGTGGAGCCGTGGATGACGAAACGGGAGGTTGGTCTCGTGGGCGGGAGTAGGGTGGTGTGGATGGCACATGGAACAGTCTGACCTGACGACAGAGTGGATGAGTGCTCGAGAGTCAGTAATTGAGAGAAAGTGCATCTACCGGACGGCTCGGTTCATTCAAATCGTGCGGTTCGTGAACGCGGGGGTGTGGAATGTCTCTGCGAGGAAGAAGACCGAGGGAGTGGAGAGGGGGGAGGGTAGGACGGTTAGAGTTCGCCATCTATCGAGCAAGGGAGTGAAGATATCGGTCGACATCCCGAGCTGAGTACACTATATAGAGCGTGCATAAAGGAAGCGTCCATTGTACTATGCCAACAAAAGATAGTCTTCCATTCAGAGTCCCCTTTCCTTTTCGGGAAGCCACATATCTCGACAGTCTCCATCATGGCGGAGCTCGCTCAAAAAATAAAGATTGTAAGCTGCTCAGTCTTGCTGCTACATCGTATTACGACACTTTGTAGATGAAAGGCGCAACACCCGATCTCTCCGCTGCCACGTATCAAATTTTTGACGAGTCACATACGATGGGCAATGCCCTCCGATGGATGCTCATGAAAAAGTGCGTCAATGGTACAATGCTCACTCAGAATGTCTCTGATGAGCGGACAATCGACAGCCCAAAAGTAGAGTTTTGTGGCTACAGGTGAGTCAGTGGCACCGGCGTTGCTCTGTACTCTCCATTGGGTCCATCGCGACACTCCATTGTCCCTTCGGACCTGCCCGATTTCCCGAGGGCTGCGTTTCGGTCTGACCCACTGACATGTGCTTATTCCTTGTATAGTGTTCCGCATCCTTCCGAAAATCTCATCCAGCTTCGTATTCAAATGTATGGTGCGTACCTGCTTCACCAACTCGGCTACTTCCGCACTTACACGGGACCCAGACGGGCTTTCGTCCCTTGACGCACTTCTCGAGACACTCTCACATCTCGATGACGTCTGCAACAGCATAGAGGAGAAATATCGCACTAGTCTCGCAGAGGGCCAATATGAACGGTGGCAAGAAAAGAGTTAGGGTGGTACGAGTGCGTTACAACGAGACGATGGACCATCTGACGACCAGCATGTACAATATAGACCTCATTGACGAAACCTTAGGACAAGGGTCCGTGTACACGACACCAACCCAGATCATTTTACAATCTCGAAACGGAAGATCCATTTGTGCTCGGCAGGCCGCAGTGGGATATCCCCGAGGCAGAATTGCTTTCCGCGGCCATATTTCCAAGGTTTCTTTACTGGCGAAACAATGGTTGTCAGACCCAGGTACCTTGGCATTAAGAGTACATATGAGGCTCGCCTCCAATCAGGGTATACCCAGAGACTGCCCCCTCAATGATAACGCGATTAGGCAGCTTGTGCAACGCGTTTACATGGCCAACGAGCAGTGTTTCGATCATCCTCTGATAAGATTTGATCTAGGGGATGGACATGTCAGTTTCACTGGAACACTCACCGTGATGGATGCTTGCTCGACGGAAAACACGTCGGAGATATTTCTGAACAGACGTTAGTAGTTCCCGCTTCTAGAAGGAAGCGCATATACCCTTCTCCAAGCTCACCGCGGAGGCAGATCTGTACCACAGTACCCGGCAAGGAGCTTGGGTCGCGGGTGAGATCGAGCGGGGGAATGAAAAGCAACTGAGTCCGGTTTAGCTGTAGCGTGTACCTCTCCAACTCCATCTGGGATCTCCCAAACGTTTCACCTGCCAGAGTGTCCAAGTGATGGATGCGTTCTCACGGTCTATTTGCTGGCTAAGTGCAGGACAGTAGTGGGGTCTAGCACGGCCCGCCGCCTCAGCGAGATATCGGGATAGCATCTCAACTCACAAGCGGCAAGCGGCAAGGTAAAAGTGGGCTTTCATTAGATGAGTATACGTGGAACACTAGATAGGACGGAAAAAGAGTGCCATCCCAGAATCGGAAGCCGGCCAAGACCAGGTATGCAGACGCCAGACAAGTCCACGTCAACATCATTTCCTCGTCTTCCGGCTTTCCACGAAAAGTACTCTTGATTTCACTACCATCCAAAAGAAATAAACAAAACTTTCCAGGAGAGAGGTGACGTGTCGCGCACCGACGGGATCATACTTGACCGCAGACAGCTTGGGACTGTTCAGCCGGACTCGTTTCGTGGTATAAAAGAAACCCGTCTGGGCGGTTGAGATCATTCGAACGATGACCGTTCTGTGGGCTCAGAGTTACGGGACTGCGCGCGTTGAATGAGATGCCTTTGTCGCAACGTACCTTGCCTTTCCACCTTTTGCCATCTCGTCTGTTCTTTTCTCTTTTTGTTGTGACCGGCAATCCAGGTGCAAGTGGTGAGTCGATAAATTAGGCAACCAACTCAGTAGACTTGATGTGGATTGCATAAGCTCCCAAGTGACTTACTCATAGTATCTGAATCACCGCGTCGCACATCCATCACAGGACCGACACCAAAAAGATCCTCGACATGGCCCCTGCAGCGCCTACACAACTCGAAGAGAACCCCTACGAACTGCTAGGACTCTCACAAGAAGCCACCGACGCCGAGATTCGTACTGCCTACCGCTCCCGCTCGCTCAAAGTTCACCCCGATCGCGTCCGTCTCTTTCCGCCTTGTTGTTCCTCGTCCCGTCTCTCACACTCCATTATTTTTGCAGAACAGAAACGACCCTAATGCAGGTGAGCGGACTCGACAGTGCTCAGAGAGAGTGGTCTGGTTCATCGCACACATGACACGATAGCCCAAAAGTTTCATGCGCTCACGGTGGCATCGACGCTGTTACTCGATCCGTTGCGACGTCTAGCATTGGATGCTCAACTTCGTCTCGCCGCCGCAAAGAAGGCGCGTTTCGCCGCATACGATAACAAGAGGAAAGTCCTCGTCACGGAGCTCGAAGAACGCGAGCGTGCGTTCAAGAAATCGCGTATGGAAGAGGAGAAACAAAAGGCTCAGAGAGAGGGTGAGAACGATCGTGTCAAGGAGGCAGGTAGACGTTTGAGAGAGGAGAGAGAAAGACGGCTAGAGGAGCTGGCAAGAGCCAAGGTCGACGAAACGCGAACAGAGGCGGAGGACGTTCCGGATGAGAACGCTCCACCGCCACTGGGTCCCTACGATACTACTATTCGCGTCAAGTTCTCGCTTTCGGCGTTTCCATCACTCAGCACGGCTTCTGCACTGGCCTCTCATCTGAAACGCTTTGGGGAAATCGATGAGGGCGCTGTCGTATTGTCGATCAAGCCCAAGAAAGTCAGTAAGAAGAAGAAGTCGCAAGAAAATGGCGCGGACGAAGCAGCGCAAGGTGAAGGGGAGAAGGTAGTAAATGCTGTGGTCCCTTTCTCTCAAATAAGTGCTGTGTTCGCGGTCGTTTCCAGTGGTCCTACGCTAAAGGAGCAGGGTATGGAGGTGTCGTGGGCCGGTGGCTCAGAGCCACCAATACTTGGATGGTTACGCGACAGGGGTGAGCTCGGCGGAAAACTCAAAGGGAGCACACTGTCTGCAACACCTCTCGATGGCGTATCAGGAAGCCGAACCGGCGAATCACAATCGGCCAAGTTTTCTACATTCGTGAGTTTTTTCGTAATTACCGAACAGTGACCATTCGTCATGCTCACGACATTTGTTTGAACAGCCTAGTACATTCCCTGCTTCACCCCCACCAGAGCAAGCCAAGCCTATCAACACCTTGGATTTTGAATCCCTGACACTCCTACGACTACGTGAGGCCGAACGCGCACGATTAGAACGCGAGATATTGGAAGCAGAGGCGAGAGGAGACACTTAGGTGGGCTGTTTCTGAAGTGTCTGGTTGGGTCGCTACGAGTTACGGTTGATTATATTTCAGAGCTTACTTGGGACAAATACGATATCTCTTTGCACTAGAAACGTTGTGTGTTCGATAGCTGCAGCACTGGAAAGAGCAACCTGATCATCGGCCGAGACGTTGCAAAGACTTCTAACGACGCGGCGGCATGCAGCACGGAAGTCCGGTCGTACAAAATGTCTATTGATGGATGCAATCTGAAGCTTTGGGGTACACCTGGCTTTGACGAGGGCTCTACGACACACGCGAACACTCGCTCGTCAAAGGCGTTGGTCAAGTCACTCCACCAGTTAAAAAAATCCGGGAGAATTTCAAGCCAAAGGCCGCGTTCTTGAAACGCTAACGAAACTATCCGTAACTTCCTTTCCTCCTGCGGTTCCCATCAATGTTGCTATCATTACACGCCTGGATGAGGTACCAGAATTGCTTGGAGGAAACGTCGGTGGTCTAACACTATTTGCGCAGGCGCCAGCTAGCCATGGCATGAACTTTGCCGACTACGCCTGCATTACCACGTTTTCAGATTAAATCATTCTCATGGGCTACTACCTTGTTCGTTTCACGAGCGTCTCGTTATTATTCGCAAAGAGTGGTCCGCGACTTGATTTGGGAGAACTGCCGTTCATTAATTATTAATTACCCCTGGTCAGATTTCCCGCAATTCCAATCCCGAACCCTGGACCAGCAATACGTGGACAAGAGGTAACCGGTAAGGGTTGCTTCGTGTGTTCCTCGAAAGCAGGCAGCGTGACAAACCGGATCCCTGACCACGAAGGATACTAGCTCACAAACCATAGACATGCAGATAACCTCTCGCCGAGTACGAGCTGCCATGCACCTACGAAGAATCCCCACATCATTCTTTGCCTAGGTGCCAGTGCAGGCAACCACATTCACCTCGTGCTTTGCATTGAAGTGTAGTTGCAACCCAGTGTTAAAATAGGAATATTAAAATGGGTTTTATATATAGGTTCGTCTCTCCCATCTCATGCAACGCCAATCGACGAAAACTGCTCCCGATACAAAGACCAGATTGACGACGCGGAGGTATATATAGACTTGACAACACAGCCTATGCATGCAAAAGATCCAAAGCTGCAGCATCCCCACATCATTATTTGCCTAGGTGCAGGCAACCACCTCCTCGAAGTGTAATTGCAATCCCGTGTTAAAATAGGAATATCAAGATGGATTGTATTTATAGGTTCGTCTCTCCCATCTCATGCAACACTGATCGACGAAAACTGTTCTCGGTACAAAGACTAGATAGACGACACGGGGGTATATGTAGAACAGACAACACAGCCCGCACATGCAAAGGATTCAAAGGATTCCAAAACTGCAAACAAACCTTTATGAGGCGACGGATACAATAAGGAAAAGAGAAGAGGGGCATACCTTGGTATATGATGAGAAATCATCCTTAGGCGGAAGTACTTCCGGTCTAAGTGCTCGAGCCAGATCCAGCGAGAGGATCGGCAACACTACCTGCTGCGCCCTTGGCAGCGCCTTCAGCACCGGAGGGAACACCCTTTCCTTGGGCATTTTTGCTGGCATCACTAGCCTCCTCGGTGACTTTGCCCGCAACTGTTCCTACACTTTCAGTGGTGGCGCGCGTATGAGCACTTTCAAGTTCGCTGTTCAAGAGATTTGATAAGAGCCCCCCAAGGGTCCCAACGGCGATAGAAAGTCTGGATGCCAAAGTAGTGCCACTGCGTGGATTATAGACGCCCCCGCCACTCTCACTGCCAGCGGCACCGAAGTCCCCAGCTGACTGATCTCCTGTGGCAGAGACACCATTGGTTCTGGAAGAAAGTGGCATGGAGGATGCCGCGAGGGCGAGGGCAAGAGATACGAGAGTAATAACACGCATGTTTGGCTGAAAGAACGACTGTGGGTGAAAACGAGTGTGGAAGAGAGGTGAGGATGAGCACCGAAGGAGCGCAAGGGAATGTTGGAGCGGAAACTGACCTTAAGTACATCTTGCTATTCGGATCGGTGAGCTTGGTCCACGCTTCGGTAAAATTTCTGGCATTACAGTACGTATGGCAAGCCGGGCGTCGCGCTCAATGTCGCAGCGTGCTTCTGCCCGAAGCTTCCTAATATACCAATTTCAGACAATGTTAGTGCAACATCGCACAGCAACTTGAAAGTTGGGTGCAGACACGAACATGTGAACTTGAACGTGTTTCATTCGCGTCTGTATGCGACTAGTCGCTGTCCACCCAGCCCTAGCCATTCGCCCACGAACGTAAGTGATGAACGTGAATACGAGCGCATGTTGCGTTTGCATTATCCACATCCGTCATCACGGGCCCAGTGTCATCCTCCACGTAATGTTCTAACACTACTTTACCAACTTTGCTGTGCGGTATGCATCGGGCGGCAGGTGTTAGGTGTCCACTCACTGACGTTGTCCGAAATTGATATATTAGGAAGCTTCGGGCAGAAGCACGCTGCGACATTGAGCGCGACGCCCGGCTTGCCATACGTACTGTAATGCCAGAAATTTTACCGAAGCGTGGACCAAGCTCACCGATCCGAATAGCAAGATGTACTTAAGGTCGGTTCCTGCTCCGAAGGCAGAATTGAGCGTGAACGTCCAGTTTTCCATACCACGTAAGTGATGTTCGACAGTTGAGCTGAAGCTCATGATCTCGATTCAATGAGCTTGGTCATAACAATGTTTCAGCTCGGAAGACGAGGTGAACTAGGCATAATTAATATTGCGATCCAGACTGAGTGGCTCTTCGGAATCTCGCATTGTTTGACTTAAACGACTCGGAGCCTACTAAGTTAATTAATGACTGTCACCGTACGGTACGTAAAAGGGTTGCTTCGTATGTTCTTCGGCAGGCTGTGTGACACTCAAACCGGATTCCCGACCACGGGGGATTCTGGAGATGCTCGCTCACAAACCATGAACATGCAGATAACTTTTCGTCGAGTACGAGCTGCCATGCACCTACGAAGAATCCCCACATCATTCTTTCCTTAGGTGAAGATGACCACATTCATTTCGCACTTCGCAATGTTTGCATACCTCCTTGAAGTGTAATTGCAGCTGTGTTAAAATAGGAATATTAAATGGATTTTACCATATGTTCGTCTCTCGCATCTCATGCAACATAAATCGAGGAAAGCTGCTCTCGGTACAAAGACCAGATAGACGACACGAGGGTATATGTAGACTAGACAACACAGCCTACGCATGCAAAGGATCCAAAGGTTTCCAAAGCTGCAAATAAACCTCCATGAGGGGACCGATACAATAAGGAAAAGGGAAGAGAGGGCATACCTTGGTATATGATGAGAAATCATCCTTAGGCGGAAGCTTTTCCGGTCTGAGCGCTCGAGCCAGATCCAGTGAGAGAACCGGCAGCACCATCTGCTGCGCCCTTAGCACCAGAAGGAATACCGTTTCCTTGGGCAACTTTGCCGACACTACCGGCCTCCCCAGTGACTTTGCCAACTGTTCCTACACCAGGTGCACCTCCATCGGAGGCGCGCGAACGGAGAGGTGTGTCGTGTGTGGCTGGGTCGGTAGCAGATGAGGCCTTCCCAACGGCAGATGAGGCCCCACCGAGCTGTGAGGCAGCGCCTGTTCCACTGCCTGCGAGGTTGGAACCCCCAAGAGAACTAACAATATTAGAGCGGCCGCTAACGGTTCCGGCTCCCGAACTAGAAGCACTGCCACTGCCTGGCTTATCGCCAGTCTTGCCACTCCCACTGCCAGTGACGCTCCCGGTCCCGGCTGGCCCATCTTTTGGGAGAGAGCCAGGGTTGCCGCCCGGGGTAGAGATGACCCCGCCAGTCCCACTGCCAGTGGAACCGAAGGTCTGATCTTGTGTGGCAGGGACATCATTATTTCTGGCGGAAAGTGGCATGGAGGACGCCGCGAGGGCGAGCGCAAGAGATACGAGAGCAATAACACGCATGTTTGAAAGTTAAAGGAACGACTGTGGGTGACAACGAGTGTGGAAGAGCAGTGAGGATGAGCACAGAAAAAGCGCAAG
Source organism: Boletus rufocinnamomeus (assembly GCA_038092675.1). Lineage (NCBI taxonomy): Eukaryota > Fungi > Basidiomycota > Agaricomycetes > Boletales > Boletaceae > Boletus > Boletus rufocinnamomeus. Next base: position 10,704 of record JBBPQV010000439.1, read on the forward strand.
GAAATATCGGAGCAGAACCTGATCTTAAGTACATCTTGCTATTCGGGTCGGTGGCATTGGTTCATGCGTCGGTAAAAATTTCTGCACCACACCCACGTAATGTCTGACAGTTGAGCCGAAGCTCATGATCTCGATTCAACGAACTTGGTGTATCAATGTTCAGCTCGGAGGACGAGGTGAACTATGCATTGCGATCTAGACTCTGACTCTCTGAGTGGTATTGGATTCTGGCATTGTTTGACTTGAACGCACCAGCCTCGATAACATATTCGCTCTGAACGCGCCTCCTAAGGTTAATGATTGTCCGTAAAGCTCCACATGACATAATGGAAGTTGAAACTGCCGCGGTGGTGCAATGGGTTAGCCTATCAATAAATGGATAGAATTCCAACAAAACAAGAACAAACCACTTTATACTTCCTGGTATGTATTGACGAGCTGCCCTCACCTAGTGAGCCGACCCGCAGTAGCTGGAGCTTCGCAGCTAGAACCCAAACAGCCGAGCTTGGCGATCGTCCTGAAGTCTTTCGGAGTTTGGCATGGGAGACAGAATCGATTGGCCTTTATTTATCCTCCAAGTCCTCGTCCTGTGTCAATGGACCCTCGGGATGTCTGTCATGACTACTCATTGCACGATCAATCACATCCTCGCCGGGCAGCGGCTGGTAAGAGTTTTCAACATCAGATATCATCGGAGTGGGTGGCAACCATCGATGCAAGTGATCCTGAGTCGGCAACTTTTGAAAATTTAAATGAAGACGAATGACATATTGACACGAAGCATCATGGAGCTCCGTCTGCTTCGCTCGGACGGGGCGTCGCTTTTCGTGCATTCCCACGAATTAGTGCTTCGCAGTCTGAGCTTGTTCCCTTTGGGCCCAGGGATGATCGATACCTTCAAGTTCGATCCTGCCAACGCCGCTGACAGATTCACATCATCAAGATTCCTTCCATTCTATTTCCTCCAGTTCAAGTTGTGGCCCCCACGTCCCAGAAGAGACGCGTCTTTTTCTCATGCCGATATCGTGAGTCGGGTTTGACGAAGGAAACGACCAACCGAATGAGGGGTACCTCCGAAGCAGAGAACAAGGCGCACGTCTTTTCGAAGTCCTGGACCTATTTCATCTCTAAGCTGGATGGCGATGTTGACTGAACAGCACCACACCGCATCATCTGTCGTGAAGGCGCGGAGGTGATATATTGACGAACCTTAACAGTATGAATAGGGGTATGTCTTGATGCGGGTGGTTTGAGTGGCTATTTCTGAAGGAGTCGGCATAATATAGTGAAGCTGCACGTTGTAGCGTCGCCTTTGGAATTGAATGATCATCGGGATGAACCTATCTCCCTGAAAACCCACACGCTATCCCCGTCTGTCAATCGTTTGCTTGGTTCAGGTGACACGCCTAACTCCGGGCCGCCGCCCCGACGGACTCCGCGCCGAAAAATGCATGGGGAAAACAAGGCAAGGATCCTACTCACCCCACGAGATTATCGAGAATCTACCTGTGGACCGCCATGTCTCGAAAGATCACCCATTTCGAAACGCACGGTAAGAACATGCCTGCGCCCCAAAACGTTGTCGTTCACGATCTCGGTGGACAGATGTTCGTTTTCCGACGTCACTATCAGGAGATGGGACAGATGCAATGTGAGTTGGTCGCGCAACGTCCCCTGTAGCCGTTGTTGAGTCCGATGGCGTCGTCAGGAATACCGAGTGTGACTACTCGTCTGCCTACATTTCCATCTTCACAGATGGGAATTCCCCACTCGTTGGACACGGCATGACATTTACCATTGGTCGTGGAAACGAAATCGTGAGTTGGACTACCTGCTTCGTTCGGGGGAAACCTCATGCCATTCTCAGGTCTGTCAAGCAATTGCAGCGATTGCAAACAAGCTCATCGGTCGTGATCCAGAGGATCTTTTCAAGAGTATGGGGAAAACTTGGGATTGGTTGTCTTCTGATTCACAGCTGCGATGGTGGGTGTTTACTGTTTGAAAGATCGAATCCAGTACTGTGATGCAGAGCGTCCCAAATAGGATCGGCCCCGAGAAGGGTGTCATCCATATCGCAGCGGGCGCTGTGAACAACGCGCTATGGGATATGTTCGCCCGTGCTCGAGGAAAACCTCTCTGGAAGCTTGTGGTAGACATGACACCAGTGAGACCTGCTCTCCGCTGCAATCCGTCTCACAAGAATACTTATCAAGTCTGATTTCCTCAGGAAGAGTTAGTAGACGCAGCCGCGTTCCGCTACATCACGGACGCCATCACTCGTGACGAGGCCATTGCTCTGCTCAGGGCGAAAGAAGCAGGGAAGAAGGGCCGGGAAACCACAGTTAGAGAGCTTGGGTAAGCAACTATCCTACCAACCTTACTACCCTGCAGAACGTGACCAATTCTCAGATACCCCGCCTATGTCACTTCTGCTGGCTGGCTCGGTACGATGGCTAATCTTCGTGAAACGAAGCTCGACTGATCCTTTGGTAAACGTATAGGCTATTCAGATGAGAAGGTGGCGCGACTCACAAAGGAGGCCGTCGCTGCTGGTTTTAACCACTTTAAGATGAAAGTTGGAGCAGATGTCGAATCTGATCTCCGCCGTGGATCGATCATCCGCTCTATCATCGACAACCCGCTGTACCTCCCTCCCGGCTCAAAGGGCCGTGACCCGAATAGTCCTGAGCTCCACGGGAAGAACGCGGGTCCAACCGGCGCCGTGCTCATGATCGATGCCAACCAAGTATGGGATGTCCCTCAAGCAATCGAGTATGTGAAGAAACTCGAGACCATCAAACCTTGGTAAATAGGCTTGCCGCTTTTTCTTTTTTGCGAGACAATGTACTCATGTCCATTGCGGGTTCATCGAAGAGCCAACCGCGCCAGACGACATCCTTGGCCACGCTGCAATTCGCAAGGCATTGAAGCCTCATGGCATTGGCGTTGCCACCGGCGAACACGCCCACAATCGCATGGTCTTCAAGCAGCTCTTGCAAGCCGAAGCGATTGATGTATGCCAAATCGATTCCTGCCGTCTGGCAGGTGTCAGCGAAGTCCTGAGCGTACTTCTCATGGCCGCCAAGTACGCACACGACCTATGGACGTGTCCCAGCTTCCTTGCACTGACGCACGCATCAGATTCGGTGTACCCGTGTGCCCACACGCGGGCGGCGTTGGTCTATGCGAATACGTCATCCATTTGAGGTATGGCTCTTTGCCAGTCCTCCATCGTCGTGGACCCAATATTTCATTTTGCCAGCTTGATCGACTACATCGCCGTCTCCGGAACGATGGAACGCAATGTCCTCGAGTTTGTGGACCACCTCCACGAGCACTTCCGTTACCCTTGCTCGATCAATGCCAAAGGCCGTTACAACGTACCTTTAAATCCGGCCGAAGGTTACAGGTGCGACTTTCCTCTTCTCTGGCGTGTCACTGGTCTAAAACACGGACGTACTCTTCTCAGTATCGAGATGTACGAACAGAGCATCGCGGAGTACGAGTGGCCGAATGGTTCATACTGGGCCAAGGCAAGTCGTGGCGCACTCTAAGATGAAGTCGCACGCGGTAAGGACGGATCCCTTGATGCTGAATTCTGTATTATTACATTGTTATGGGCGGGGACAATTTTGAGCCAAGGGCCGCAATAAACCATACTTTATATCACAGCAACTTTCTCTGGGATGGCACAGGAACTATGCCGAACCCCAGCATGTAAGGCTTCGTACTTGATCGGCATCCTCGAGAAATAACAGACTGTTGTTCGTCACATCGATGGGGGATCGTGGATTAAGAACGTTGTCGAGCACGGGTAGGTAGAATAGTGAGGAACCACAGATATCTTGTTCACGGTAAGTTGGACATGTACTGATTCGTATAGATATAAGAAAGAACTAGGCGGAACACGGAATAGGTGTTACTACAAGGGAGAAACAAGAAAAAAGCGCTACACGTAGATGCAACCAATCAAGCCAAACATGAGCGCTAGATGGTTTGGTAACTCCCTGAAATAACACGCAGATGAGCATCTGATAATGACAGATGGAGGGTGTGTTGAGAAACGCACATATCCGCGCCTGCCAATCCCCACTTCCGGTGGCCAAAATGTTGCCCGCGGGGCTGAGGTCTATTGATATAACTGAACAGCATCTCAGATCCACGGACATGATCTGGTTTTTGATTACTCACCAGAATTCTTGTGTCCTTGAAGCATACACTGCACAGTTGCATTGTGCGAGTCCCAGAATTGTACACCACGATCCTTGGACCCTGAAACAACCCACTGCCCATCGTGTGATACGGCAACAGACAACACGTAGTCCTATCGAGCACCGAGTTAGTCCACAGTTGATCATCAATCGTTTAACGCACCGTATGGCCCATGAAGTTCATGGTGCACTGGCTAGCTTTCTCCAAATCTTTCTTGCCGTTTGCAGGGGCATCCTTCCGCTTGCCACCATTCACCAAGCCACTCACGTCCCAATATTTCAGCGTCTTGTCCAAACTGCCGCTCACCAAACCCTTGCCATCAGGGGTGAAGGCTACGCTGTACACACTATCTCTGTGCCCCCGCAGCCGCTCGATCAACGTGCCGGTGGCGACGTCCCAGATTCGGACGACCGTATCGAGACTGCCTGCAGCGACAAGTTGTCCATTGGGGGATATGGCAACCGAAGTCACCCCTGCATCGCTATTCAACGAATCAGGATCATTTATCGTGAGGACTTTCGATGAGCCGTCGACCATATCCCAGATTCGAGCTGTTTTGTCGCCCGAACCCGAGACGATAAGGCGACCATCCAATGAAAAGTCGAGAGAATAAATCTCCTGTTGATGACCATCGAAGACATTGCGAATGCGCTTCTTGGCAATATCCCAAATCTGTAAAGTGGATTCAGAAATTTGACCCTCCGACAAGGGCCACTACCTACACGTATTTGCTTATCTTCGGCGCCTGTAGCCAGGTATTTACCGTCCGGGCTAAAGCATACGCTGCGGATATACAAATCTCCAGCCTTCCCGGCGGTCTCGTCAGCAAGTACACTGAAGGGTATGCGAAATGACTACTCTAGCATCGGACAGAAGAGAGATTATTGCGTACCACGTCTTCGCGCCAGTTTTGGTATCGTAGATCTGTGCCGTACGATTGCATCCAGTTGCAAGGAATTTTCCGTCTGCGGAGAATCGCACACAACATACTACACTGTTATGCAAAAATTAGCTACAATTCTGTGCTGTCAGTGAGATGGTGCATCGCTTTACCTCTCGTGCATAAGGGTGTGTACCAATGCCACATCCAGCACCCGCTTTACTTTTGAGTTGAAAACTGCAAACCAATCGCTACCCTCCTTCTTCAGTTCCGGCGGGGCGTTGTGCGGGTCAAGGTCGTCCGGAAACTGACCTCCGTTCGAGGTATTGTTGACCGGAGCTAGTGAGCTCGAAGTCGGGGGCAGGTCAGTGGGACCAGATGGTGGCGGATTTCCGGGGCCCGGAGGATACGGTGCATGTGCTGATGGGGGCGGGGGAAGTCCAGGGCCCTGGAAAGTAGGAGGGCCTGCTGGTGCAGAAAGCTTTGGAGTTGGTCCAGGAACAAGAGAAGGACTATAATGATCTATTGCAGATAGAGAAGGAGAAAAGGGAGCGCGATATCCATGAGGGGGTGGGGAACGTGCGGAGCTGGTAGGAAAATGTTTACCTGGACGATCACCTTTCATTCGCTCCGTCTTGATGCGCTTCGGGTCACGAACTTCAACAGGGCGTTCACGCTCACGATCGCGTTGCTCACGTTCACGATCCCGAATTTCCCGCTCACGCTCGCGATCGGCACGTTCGCGGTCTTTCTCCCGTTCTCGATCGCGGTCTCGGTCTCGATCACGACCGTAATAGGGATCGTTGTAGGACCCGGGACCTGTGGCAGGGAGGACTCCGGGTACGGATGTTGGGGGCGCAGGATGACCAGATGGACCAACTGAGGCGGGACCAACAGCAGGGTGGGGTGGTGGATTTGCGGGGATACCCTGGCGGGCGGCATGGAGTTCCGCCCGCAACCGCGAAAGTTCTTCTTCGTATTGTAGTCGTATTTTTCCGTGCTGAGATTCAAGTTCATAGAGGGACTGGCGGATGATATTTAACTCATTGATTTGAGACGTCACTGCGAACGTGATGAGATTTCAAGGGAAAAGGGAGGAGAAAACTATACCTTTAGACTCGTATTCGTCTCTTTGATTTCTCAAAAGACCCAAATCGGACGTGAGAACATCAAATTCCTGGCGAATGGTATCGAAAGCCTCATTCAGCCTGGTGTGTGTGTGCTGGTTTGGCCCCTGAGCAGGGGGACCGGTCGGCTGGAGGCTCCTATGCTGATTGAAGGTGGAGATGTCAGATGAATCGATGGAAGGGCAAAGATGGGGGGAAGAAATGACGGTTCAGACCGGGCTGAAATTTTGCGGTCGCTGGCGCGGGGGGCGGATATGGGACGGGGAGGTGGGCAAGGGCAGCAACGGTGGAAAGAGTGGAAATGAAGGGGGGAGGAAAGAGAAACGAGAGAGAACGGAGGACTTACGTTGTAAATTGTGGAGGACATGGAGGAGTTGGGAACGTTCGGGGTGGGTGTTGATCATCGCCCTTTATAACAAACGCTGGTTTGGACCCTGCATTCGCATTCTTTCCCACGTTTGGCGTTCCCGGCGGCATGTCCATTTCGGGAGTTGTCGCACAGCAGGCACAGTCACGTGTTCCAATCTACATATCGGGTGTTAATTTGTTTAAATTTGTCGTTTTTGAAACCCCGCGAAGATGATTATCTCCACAGGGGGCCACTTGGCCGATGCGACGCAACGAGGCCCACCCCTCCTCCGCGCCATAAGGACGCGATGAGGCCCCGCTTAGTCCGCGACGGGCTCCACCGCACACTCGCATGGCATCCGACTCTCTTTGTCTCCTTCGCACGGTCCCTTTCCCTGAGCTCGGTCGCAGTTAGCTCGGCCACCGTCGGCCATCTTTCTTAACCTCCGATAGTGCGATGCCCTTTGCTTCTCCTTCTCCTTCGGCCTTCGAGGTCACGTTTTTCTTTGCAGATGGTTGCCACGGCTCCGCCATCTATATTTGTCGTCTGACTCGCTATCCGCACAGAGACTTGGCCATGGCTGTGTATCTTCCCGTTCTACATCTCCCTCAGCCCTGGTCCTCATCCTCGGTCTTATATAAACTTTCCGGGAATTTGCCGGAGACTTACGTAGAACAACTTTTTTTCCGTGATTGGGACCCACCTGTAAGAGCCTGAGATAAACACCTTCAGTACCTTCGTATCAACCGTCTGTCGTCTTGATCCCGTTGCAACGCCAATACATAGCTCAAACCCACATCATGGAGACCATTTGCCACGGGTACACGTGTCCATATCTCAAGGGTTCTGGTCTGAGACGACAACTTTAAATTGCCCATATGTATCAAGCACGGCTAGCCCACGATGCGTCATATTACATCCGGATTCCGCGAGTCGGTTCCATATCACCAAATGCATCCATGGAGCCAGTCTAGAATCTGTCACTGTCAATTGGGGTGGCACTCGTCAAATTCACGGTGGTCCAACACCGTCTCGCACAACTAACCTTGTCCGACCTGAGTCCAGGTATCCGTTTTCTCATTGCGCTGTGTTTACCTTCAGTTGGAACCTCCAACAATCAAGTAAGCCACACTTGGTTCGTCATTCTCCCATAGCGTACTATCCTGACATCTTTCCATTGAGCTTGTTTTCGTCTCGTCCATGTCGTACAGTTTAGACCCTTTGACGGCCCCGTCCTACTCTGTCAAGGAAGGAAATGGATGGTTAGCCGTCTTCAATCCTGATGCACGCCGTCAGATGGACGTACAACTCCGCTCGGGTTATACCCATAATGGGTGCGTGTTTTCCCCATTACGACGAAACCTATTCCCTTTGGAGCTAATCACAGCATTGTTCGTTCTGATCAACCAGAGTTGTTTGCTGCGTGAAATTCTCTTCCGATGGATCGTTGCTCGCAGTTGGGACCGACAATGCAATCATCCTCTACAACATTGAACAGCAGACAAAGTTAACGTGAGTACTTATAGTACCATCGTCTCCGTTCCCGTAATAATATGACACGTTTTTGTCCAGCTTCTTACTTGGCGATGAACAAGGACAGAAGGCCAATCACGCTCGTAGCGTTATTATAAGTCCTGATAACGCACTGCTTGTGGCAGGGTCTGAGGACAAATACATTCGAGTACGTGAATTATCAGTGCATCCTACGGGTGGCCCTGATGGGAGGTCGGTAGGTCTGGAACGTTAAGACAGGTGAATTCCTTCGAACGTTGAGCGGACACACCGGCGAGGTTTACGCGTTGGCGTTCACGACCGATTCTCGATCCTTATTCTCCGCATCGGGTGATCGTACTGTCCGAATCTGGGATGCGACACAGTTCTCGGCCGACGTGACACAAGTACCCGAACCCATCTGCCGTATTCTTCACCACACAAGCCCAGAAGAGAAGTCACTGAAAAAAGTCGTCTTTACCTCGGTCACGGTCGACACAACAGGTTCCTTCGTTGCCACTGGGTCACTCGATGGCATAGTTAGGGTTTGGGATGTATCCTCGGACTCGGAGAATGAGGAACCGATCGGTATACTCCGCGGACACTCAGACGGAGTCTATGGCGTCCAGTTTCTGCCAAGTAACATGGGAACATCGACCATGTGTCTTGTGAGTGCAAGCTTGGACCGAACTTTGAAGTGTTGGCAGCTCTTGCCGGATGAGAAGCGATTCGAATGCAAGAAGACATTGAGTGGACACAAGGCATGGTGTTTCACACATTCTTTGCAAGTACCGCAGGCTCAAGTGACACTCTCACAGGATGCTGTTCTGTCAGTGTCGGTGCTGCAAGTAGGGCGAGAGCAGCGCCTCGCGTCATCGTCCCGAGACGGGACCGTCCGACTGTGGGACTTGAGGAGTGGAATCCCATATTTCATGATCCAGGGACACACGAACACTGGTGCGTAGTTCTTACCATGATCCACACCCCTTTTTGACACACATTGTGTACTCTCCATAGTCACTTCTGTCGACCTTAGCAGCGATGGGATGGTTCTCGCTTCCGGAAGCGGTGACCATCAAGTGCGGATCTGTGAGTTTCGTCTCAGAGTCAGAGTCTATCAGCTACTCAAGCGCATCTGGCTTCTATGCAGGGAAGTATGTGCTACAATGATCTCAACGGAGTTCCCCACCGTCATATTACATCGTATGAATCTGCAACCACATGTTCGGATCATGAGGGACACTGGATTTGACAGATGAACTTTGGGCTGCCAGTGACTCTGATACGGATTTTAGCTAACATACATCCCCACACAAGGGTTTCTTTGGTACTTGATCCACCCGGCCACTTCGTTGTATTCTTACTCATAAAATCAATATTGTGGTTATTCCTTCCGCGATACATAGCTGGCTTACCTAATCGACTAGTTGCACTTTGATAGAGTTGGGCATGCGCCGTTCTAATCATCCAGCATGGTCCTCGTCCTCATTATCGGCGACCTTCACATCCCTCATCGTGCACACGATCTTCCTGCCAAATTCCGTAAACTCCTGGTCCCAGGAAAGATCCAACAGATATTATGTACAGGCAACGTCTGTGACCGAGAGACTTACGAATACCTACGCACCGTGGCGTCAGACGTGTGCGTCGTAAGAGGGGACTACGATGAGGTACACTCATTTTCTCGTTCCGTTCGCTTCTACCTCACGAGGCACGCACAACGCGCATGCTCACCCGAGGTCTTCGTTTTGTAGAGCACCAGCTTTCCGCCCTCGGCGACGGTGGTGCATGCACCGATCCGCATCGGTCTCGTACATGGTCACCAATGTGTTCCAACAGGCGATCTCGATGCGCTGAGTACCATCGCACGTCAGATGGACGTCGACGTGCTGGTATCGGGTCACACACATACGTGAGTCGGCCCTTTCCTACCCTGATCTCGATCCCGTGCGCGTACCAACGCGTACCATCTCGATATGAACACGCTGAGTCCGAGCACCCTTTGCTAGATTTCAAGCCATCGAATACGATGGTCGGTTCTTCGTGAACCCTGGCTCAGCGACTGGCGCGTGGACGGGACTACATAACAGGTAATCACGCTCCCAGGTTATGTTTTCTGGGCGACGCATTCTGATGACGTTCTCAGCGATCCAACGCCCTCGTTTGCACTGATGGATGTCCAAGGGGCCGTCGTCGTCACTTATGTCTACCAACTCGTGGAAGGCGAAGTACGCGTGGAGAAGATCGAGTACCGCAAGGAAGTCGAGGCGGTCAAACCCGCCGTCGCACCGGTGCCACTCACCGCGGCCAACTCGGTGTATTCGAGTGCCAGCGGTGGGCCAGGGAGCCCACAGGCAA
>JBBPQV010000440.1:0-21107 GCA_038092675.1 Boletus rufocinnamomeus
GCCGCATCGGCGAATGGGGCGATAGTGCTGGGTCCCGCCCCAGCTCGTCCAAGTACGTGTCCCGACCCCCCATCTATTGTAGCCGTACTGACAAGTATGTACAGCTCAGGACGCCTTGCGACGTTTTCTTCTCTCGCCTCTTCGAACGCGGGCCCGCCCCGTCCCCCGATCGCTCACGACGAAGACGACGAGGACGACGAAGACGGTCCGCCGCGCGAAGGCGAAAGCTGGTTCGCAGGTGGAGAGCGGAGGTACGCATACACGTGCCTATATCACTTTCTACCGACGTCGAGACCATTTTATCAGTGGTATTTCTGTACAGAATCCGAATGCGCGCGGAAACGCGCCCGGTGGAAGGCTGGTTCAAGATATCCTGCGACGTGCTGCCGAGTGGGTCGTATGCGGTAGTACGAGTAGGCGACACCAAGGGCTGATGCTAACATTACAGGACGTCTGCTGCGCGTGTGACTGAGCCACTTGCAGTCCAAGAGCCATCGAGTGCTTTTAGGGGCGGGGGACATACGTTGGGGAGCGACGATGTGGAGAGCACGTTCGTGCCCGATCCCAGTGCACCGATAGGTGATGATAGCGTCCTTGCGCTCGCGCAACTCATTCACACGGACACCTTGTAGACAACGAGGAAGAAGAAGCTGCTCAGCGAAACATTACCTTTTGGCGGAACGGGTTTAGTATCGAAGGGGGCGAGTTTTACAGCTACACGGACCCCGAGAACGAGCGGTTACTCGCAGAGATCAACACGGGGTATGATGCACACTCGTCGGGCACGCATACACTCACGCGTTTTTGCAGTCGTGCGCCGGTGTCGGTGTTGAACGTGAGGCCGGGACAGCCGGTGGAAGTGATCGTGTCGAAGCGGACGAACGAGGACTATGTGGCGGAGAAACGGTCGTTTGGTGGATCTGGGAACCGACTCGGGTCGCCTGTGCCGGTTGCGATGAGCATGCCGGGGTCGTTCCCCACTGGATCGAGCACACCTCCTGTGGGTCGGGCGGAGAGAGCGAGTGTGACGACGCTGTTCGAGGTCGACCAGACGCAGCCGACGACGACGGTGCAGATCCGGCTGGCAGACGGGACGAGGTAGGTCTTTGACGCGATGTAGACGGGGTGTGTGATCATGACTGTTGCAGGATGCCGTGCCGGATGAATCTCACGCATACGGTCGGGGACCTTCGCAACTTTATCAATGCGTACGTCGTTTGGTTGGGGGTGAACGGGTGCTGATGCACGGACAGATCGCGTCCGGAGAACGCAGCGCGGGCGTACACGATTGGGACGACGTTCCCGAACCGGACGCTCGAGGACGACCGGGCGACGATTGCGGGTGCGGGCCTGGCCAACAGCGTGGTGGTGCAGCGGTGGGTGTAGTCCTGGAAAGGGAATGTATTCCCACGAGTGACGAGGGTGTAAACTTTGTATTTTTGATGTGAATTTTTTTTTAATTCGATACTGTCATGGCGCCGTTCACGAAACCGGAGGCGGTCTTGAAGCAGGCAGAGGGTCTCGTCTCCGTCGGGCAGACTCATGCAGCACTCCAGTCCCTCACAGAAATGTTCACCTCGAAGCGCTTCCGCTCGACGCCCCTCCCCGCGCTCGAGCCCATCCTCCTCCGCTTCGTCGAGCTCTGCGTCGACATGCGCAAGGGCAGAACAGCAAAGGAGGGCCTCATGCAGTACAAGAACATCGCGCAAAACACAAACGTCGCCTCCATCGAGGTCGTCATACAAAAGTTCCTCGCCCTCGCAGACGCCAAGGTCCAGGAGGCACAGGAAAAGGCCGACAAGGCCATCGCAGTCGATGTCGACGATCTCGAGGCCAGCGAGACACCAGAGAGCATCCTCCTCGGCGCAGTCAGCGGCGATCAGAGCAAGGATCGCACCGATAGAGCACTCGTCACCCCCTGGCTCAAGTTTCTCTGGGAGAGCTATCGCACCTCGCTCGAGACACTCAAAAACAATGCCCGCTTGGAGGCAATATACCAGGTGAGCAGCCCCCGAACCCTGATCCCTTACACCGCCCAATGCCGCCCGTTAGCAAGTCGCACAACAGGCCTTCCGCTTCTGTCTCAAGCACCAGCGCAAGGTCGAGTTTCGTCGTCTCTGCGAGACTCTCCGTCTCCACCTCTCCAACGTCGCAAAGTATGCACACCAGGCTCACTCCATCAACCTATCCGATCCGGAGATTCTCCAACACCACCTCGATACGCGCTTTGCACAACTGAATACCTCTGTCGAGCTCGAGCTCTGGCAAGAAGCGTTCCGCTCCGTCGAAGACGTCCACAACCTTCTCACCATGGCAAAGAAGGCCCCCCGCCCTGCCATGATGGCAAACTACTATGAAAAACTCACAAAGATATTCCTCACCAGCGGCAACTCTTTGTATCATGCCGCAGCATGGGGTCGCTATTACGCCATCGTCACTAGCATAGGTGGCAGATCCGACGAGGAAATGAGCCGTCTTGCCGGACAGGTCCTCGTCAGCGCTCTTGCCGTTCCCGTAGGCCTGCATGGGGACGAAGACGACGGCCGGACCAAGAGCACGAGACTCGCTGCCCTACTCGGGCTCCACAAGGCTCCCACCCGGGCCGGCCTCCTCAAGGATGCTGTGAGTGTCATTCCTTCTAGGTCTGGCCCTGTATTGACCATGTCCAAGCTATCGAGAGACGTCCTCCGCCTCTCTCCAACTCCGGTCAAGACCCTCTACAACCTGCTCGAAGACTCCTTCGACCCCCTCACTCTCTGCGCTTCCACCGCGCCCCTCCTCTCTACCCTCTGCGCCAGCGACACCCCTTATGCAGGCTACCGCCCCCTCTTATCCCGTGCCCTCCTCTCCCGTCTCCTCTCCCAACTCTCCCAGGTTTACAGTACGCTCAGAGTGAGCGCTTTCCTCGAGCTCGTTAAGCCCCTCGACGACTTTGGCGCCGAACAAGTTGAGGCCTACGTCATGGGCTGCGCCCGCCGCGGTGAGCTTCGTATCCGCGTCGACCACGCCACCGAGACCATCTCCTTCATCGACGAGCCCTTTGCCCACCAAGACGAGTTCAACGTCGCAGGGCCAAGCACGAGCACCGCCTCGCCGCGCGATACCACCATCCAGCCCTCGTCAGCCGAGTTCGTCCGCACCCGCTTGAATACGCTCGCGACGGCGCTCCACAATGCCGTGCGCGTGATCGATCCTCCGCCTGTGCTCTCCCCCGAGGAACATGCTGCGCGCCAAGCCTCCCAATTCGCCGAGCTCGTCACAGCTGCCAACGCTGAACGCCGTGCCCTCTCCCTCCGCAAAGCGCTCGTCGCGCGCCGAAGAGAACTCCTCTCCGAGCTGAGCGTGCGCAAGGAGAAAGAGGAAGCATCCCGCCGTGCGGAATTCACGCGCGCCAAGAAGCTGATCGAGGAGCAAAAGGAGAAAGAGGACGCCAGGAAGAAGGAGATGGAGCGTGCAAGGCGCGAGCTTGAGGCGATCAGGAACGAGGAAGCCAAGAAGCTTGCGCAGGATTTGATGAAGCGTGGCAAGCTCCAGGTGTCGATCGCGGTGCGTCCGAAGCGGTGTTGTCTCATTCCGCGTGTCCGCTGACATGATCGACCTTTTTTTGGCCAGGAGATGGAAGAATTGAGCAAGGACCAATTGATGCGTCTGCAAGTCGAGCAATTAGAAAGGGAGAGAAAGGACCTCAACGAGCGTCTCCGTATCGCAGCAAAGCGGATCGACCACATCGAACGCGCCTACCGCAAAGATGAACGCTCGCTCCTCGCCCAGGACTACGCCGAACAACAAGCCGCCGACCGCGCCACGTTTGAAAGCCTCCAAAAAGCCCGGATCGAAAACAGTCTCGCGGCACATACCCAAGGGCTCGCGAGCAAGAATCGAATGACTCGGATGCTGGACGAGTTTAGGGCGTATCGGGAGACGCTGCTCGCCGCGCGGTCGGAGGAGTATCAGCGGCGAAAAGCAACCGCGGAGAAGAAGATGGAGGAGGAGAAGGAGAAGCGGCGGAATGCATATGCGATGGAGAAGGAGGCCGAGAGAAAGGAGCGCGAGGAGGCAGAGGCTGCTGTACGCAAGGAAGAAGAAGATCGTCTGAGAGTCGAGGCCGGTGCGTCCTTTTTTTTTCACCCCCATTTCCAACTTTTTCGTCCGTCACCAACTCACGAACGAAAAACGCAGAACGACTTGCGGAAGAAGAAGCCGAGGCGGAACGGAAACGACAAGAAGAGGAGCGAGCCGCCGAACAACGTCGAGAACGCGAACGAGAACGTGAGGCCGCTCTTGGGGAAGCACGTAAAAAGGCTCAACGCGAGGAGGAGGCGGAAGAGCGGGCGCGGTTACGTGCGCAAGCCAAGACGACCCCCGCTGTGCCCGCTGTGCCTGCGCGCGCCGAGGGCGGATGGCGGGCGCGTGCGGCTGCGCAGCAGAGCGGCGGGGCTCCTGCTGCCGCCACTGCTGCTACTGGCGGCGCACCCGTGCGTTCGCAGAGTCCAGCGCCGTCGCCCGCGTCTGCGATAGGTCCACCCAAGATTGGTGGTGCTGCCGGTGGTGGATGGCGCCAACGTTTGGCCGAGCGAGAAAAACAGGCACCTATTGCTACGCGTACCGAGTCGCCCGCCGCGACCAACGCATCACTGCCCGAAATCAAGAAAGACGCGGACGGGTTCGAGCCGGTACCAGAGAAGAAAGTATGGCGGTCCAGACGGATCCAAGGTCAGGTTTAAGCCAACAAGAGACACGTCATTCTTCGAGGACCCTTTCGTTTTCGTTCTTTTTTTGGCTTGTTCGACTATGGCTCTCTTTTACACGGCGATGCACGCGCTTTTCATCCATTTGTTGTCTGTATGCATTTCATCCCACGTTTTTCGTTCCTCTCCATCTTCTTTGTGTTCCGATTCAATACCATACAGGGGGGGCTGTTGCGTTTTGTATCAAGTACAAGGGGGTATAAGCCAAGTGTCAATGTGTCCATAAGGGTCATGATCAGGAGTAGATACGATAACGTAAGAGTTTTAACTTGGAGTGTAGTTCACGTACCTCCAGAACGTTGCGTCGTCGGGGACTGGACAACGTCTGGATCATCTAGCGAATTGTCCCGGCTCCTCGTCCTGCCGCACAAGCAAGGCAGAAAGGAAAAAAGACACAAGGAAGCGAATAAGAAATCCGATCATGTCTTTCGTTCAAAGATGAAAACATACCAATATCCCTGTCCCGCATCCACAGACAACATGCTCGCATCGCTCGTCCCCCTTCCCCGCTGACGCCCACGCATCGCACTCTGAACTGACCGTTCCCGCGCCGCCAACTCGGGCGAGGGCAACAAGATCCGCGACGGTGATGGTGGTGGAGACGACGACGGCGTCCCGGTGGGACTCGTCGGACCGTCGTGCTTGAACATGACCCATCCGTAGCCGCTCCGAGGGGACGTAATGTCCCTCGAACCCACCGTCGGTGGTGGAGTCCCCGGCGTCGCATCGATCAAGATCGTCGGTATGCCTAAAAACGTCAGTGTGGGGCGCGTTAAAAGAGAGAAGAGAAAAGTGGACGTACCTCGGGAAGCTGCGAGCGCCTTGTCGCGTTCTTGGACAAACTCCCGGCGAAGAGAGATCATCCGCAGTTGAGATCGTACCTTGTCCAGCCCCACGAGACCCGCCACTAGCTTGAGCGTCTCCTCTCTCGCCTCGAGTTCTTTCAACCTGGGCCATATCACAAAGCGAAACGACGCACCGTCAGCTCCTCGACACGAAGAAACCGACGAAATGCAGACTCACCCCAACGCCTCCCGATCGTCGATCAACTTGTGATGCGCAAGCAGCACAAGCATATCCGTAAACGAGATCCCCCCGCCCCGATAACATATCACGTTCGCCTCGTGATAGATCCGCATATACACCGCCCGTCGCTTCCGGATCTCCCCAAAATCGATCTTGTTCAGCAACTTGTTCAACTTGCGCACGTGAATCCCGCCCGTCCTATTGCCCTTTTTCGACTTGTCTTGGCAGGCTGCTAGGATGGACGCTGTGGAATACTGTGGTGGATAGACGCGCACTTCAAAGACGCCAGTGAGTTTCTGGCCATGCAAACGATGAGCGGTCGATCGAGAGAGACGCATTCGGAGGACGGACGTACGGCGAAGAACGGAACGAGGTTTTGACGCTCTAATAGACCACTATTCGGATCCGAGAACTCGGCCCAGGCCTTCTTGAACGCCCGTATCTCTCGACGCGTGATCGACTTCAAGACACCGCCGGTGGACTGGAAAACGTATGAAAAGCTCTCTACGACGACACCGGTGAACATGTTGACAAAAATGTACTAGGTAAAAAAAATCAGGTCAACCGTGCGGAGAGATAGGGTACGGTCATGCATTGCTCTTACCATGCTGAGCAAGTTCCATGCGATGAACATTGAGAATGCCCAGGCAGTGCTACCACAATCTGTCTGGTAGACTCCATTAGAGACCCGCGTGCAGCGTGGGTATGCGAGGGTGCTGCACATACACATCATTGTCGGTCGAGTTATGCAAGCACGATCAACTTACTAGTCATGCATGAACTGATTCCAGCCCTCCCTACCGCAGAATGAGTTTGAGGATCGCTCGATCACTGACTCAATCACTCACCCAGTGCTCATGAACACCAGCATGAGGAATGCCGATCCCATAGTTTGGTAATTCTGATAGCTGTTCTCTCCCGAGTACCACTTTGTCAATCCAAACACCTCCATGTACATGAGGGCGAAAAATAAAAAGAGCGTGAACCATAAAGCGAGCAGATTCAGAATGACTGGAAGACTGGCACTGTGAATAAGAGTCCCGAATGAGGTGACGAGAGACGGAGAACACCCAAGGAGCGAACACCTACGTTCCGGTCTTGAAGAGCTGGTTCAGGGAATCCACCCTCTGGACGAGCTTGAACGCGATGCTGACCAAGAACAGCTTCTGTAGGAGTTGGATGTTATAACTCCCGGGATACCAGCGTGCAATGAGGGTCGTGGTGAAACTCCCAGACGCCACGACGACATCAAAGAGGTTCCAACCGTTAGCACGGAACGAATGCCACCCCAGTCCATACAGTCGAATGGTTGTATCCACCACGTAGATCATGGTAAGGACGAGCGAAAATACGTCTAGATGGGCCTTCTCAGCGATGTGCTAGGGTAGGGAATCCACGAACTACTTACTCTGCCAATCGTTAACGTCTTGCGTTGAGGAAAACGCTTCGGTCCTACAGCAATGTCATTAGTGCTAGCCGGCACATCGATGGCAGAGAATCGAACATCAAGACAACTATCTGAATCACAAAGAGGCAGGTCATCATCCTCGTCCAGAACCCGTGCTTGTGAATTGCACGATCATAGCACCATGCTCGAATTGGGGAACTGGGCCGAATTTTAGGTCTCTTTGATGGCTTCAGTCGCTTGATCAGCTTGTGCAGATCAATCCACTCCCGCTGAGCTTGGGTAAGGAGCGCAGACCCAGCCCGTGACGAGAAATTCCCGATAATGATACTACGATCGGTCTTTAGTCACGTGTATGAACCGTTCAAGATTCGACCTTACCTGACAAACAAGGTCAAGATCACGACGCCTCCCAGCAAGTTATATATCACGAAAAAGATTGCATTGGCTTGCGAAGCATTGAGCTGTGGTTGTTGCCCTGGACCAGTGATGCTCATCGCGACGGACATGACATCGATCCATCCCTCCAGCGACACGATCTCAAACAGGATGAGCATCGAAGCGGGAAAGTTATCGAACGAAAACTTGGTGGACGGCGCCGGGTTATCCCAAGCACGTGGTACGAGGAATCCAAAGTTATTTCCATAGATCGTGTTCACGTATTCGTTGGTACAGTCTCCTATGCCTTGGACGCTCGTGTCGTTGCATTCGTTCATCAGCCCAGCAAAAATATTCGTGCCCCAGACACTGAAAGGGATGAGGTAGAGCACGGCAAGCACGGCGGCATCAAGTATGCGTATGATGCCAGCCAGGATTAGGTGCTCAAAGGTCCTCCGCATCTTCTCGATCAAGGTCATGAATCGGAGAGCCTGTAGGGCCTTCAAGGCGCGGATAGATCGACTGAGGCCACCGACGAAGGTCAACGTGAACGTGACATTTACGAGAACACCAGCCATGATAACGAAGTCGAGGACGTTCCAAATACTTCGGATATAAGCGTTGGGGGTGAAGAGAAAGCCGTCTGCAATGATCTTGATCATGAATTCGATGACAAGTATGAGACCGAAGGTGGCTTCTGTGACGTTGAACCATGCGTCTCGCATTGGGCCGTGCTGCATGTAGTAGTTACGCCGATAGAGGGGTGTTGCAACAGCTTCGGTAACGACATTGCCAAGAACGGCCAGGAAGATGGCAAGCTGGAAAAATGTGTGGGCAGCATCTGAGGGCGGCATGCCAAATATTCGCTCTCCACCACTTGGGCGAACAATCTTTTGGCAAAGACGGCGAAGGCAATTCGTTTGAGGGAAGATCCAAAATGTCTTGTCATAAGTTGGATACCTCCGAATCAAGTCGATAGTTTGAGTTCTACGGGTATCACTGGAGGAGTCCTTGGAAATAGATGTATCTCCTTGCAGCCTTGCCAATATGTCACTAAGCAAGGTGGTGGTGAGAAAAGAAAAGGTCGCCAGATTGATAGGATAGTTCCTCACAAGTACCGGTCGGTTTCGTCTTCAACCGGATCTCCTGGCCCTCTTGATTCAGAACGTACTTGATGCAAGTCGAGAAGTGGGATATCATCTGCTGCCTCACTTCCGGCGAAGAGTTCATGGAGCATGACGACGGAACCCTGTCGCAGATGATGAGACCTACTACTACTGGTACTCGGCGGAGTGTGCCTCTATTGAAGCAGCATCAGTAACCAGCCAGAATTGACAACAATAGAACCAACCTGGCCCAAGCTGTGGTGCATAGGAAGCGGATCGTCTCGAACGAGTGCTTCGTCCTCCGCTAGAACCAAGGTCGAAGACAGGTTTTCAGCGTTCACCGTCGTTGACTTCGTCCTAATCCATAGATAGGGGTTTAGCATCCTCGTCCATCGATTGCCGGTAGTCTGGCGGTGTTGTTCCGAGTAATTGGACGCTTGCATTTCTCTCTTGGCCTCCTCTGCCACGCTAAAGTTCTCGTTGATGACGGCAATGAACATCTGCATTACAATGACTAGTCAACCACAAGTGTCAGTCGATCGCGGAACATATACGAACTTGAACGGATACACCTACAATTCGCAAAGAGGAGCCAGCAGGACAGAAATGTGCACACTATGATCGCTTGACCAAGGCCCAGTTCTGCATCAGTTGCGTCATACAACACCGTGGTCCAGTTCTCTGAAGAAAATATCTGATACACGGCCAAGAATGAGTTGAACAATTGACCAAAGTTCATCGTGACTGTCCCGGCCATGTCCCCTTGGATGAGTTGGATGCCAACAAGCGCAGCGAGGAAATTGATGAGCATCAGGAACAGGGTCATGTTCGCGAGACCGTACATGTTCCCAAAGACAGTGAGCTACCATAGCACGGGTTAACATACCGAAGGAAACAAATAGAACGCAAGGCATACCATCAAGGGCTTCATCCGTGGCACCACCAATATCACCCGGTAGAATCTTGCCAGTTGGAAGACCGTTAACCATGAATAGATACTCGAGTTGTGAATGGCAGGAATTTGTATGACGCTGCATCCGATAGCGAGGATCAAGTCTAGCCAATTGTTACCGTGCTGGAAAAAGTTCCTCCACTCAGGCAACTCCGCTGCGATGCGAACCACGATCTCGATGTCGAAAGCAAAGGTGATTATACGTTCGGTTATCTCGGTGATTTCTTGCTGCATCGCGCTCATATCAGCGGTAGCAGTAGCTTGTACCACGAGAGAAGCGAAGGCTAGAAACACCCAGAACCAACGGGTATACGACCACCAGACCTTGAGACGATTTTGGCCAACGTGGCGTCCAGTCACGGCGGACCAGCCTTCCTCAGGTTCCTCTACAACACGACCAAGTCTACAAGTCAAATAAGAGTGATTATATATGATGCATGAGATTGGAGACGTACGGTGCCGCTCCAAAAGCACTTCTTTTAGTACCGGAGCGAATTGCAGAGAATGTATTTGTGATTACGGCGACCAACAAGTTAAAAAGCCAAAAATTTAGCACCAGAACACCGCAAACGAAGAAAATGGAAGAGACGAAGTATTCAGACGCAACGATCTGATACATGACCTGCGACCACTGGTATAGTTGCACAAGCATGCATAAGTCAGATATCGCCAGTAGTTGAAGAATGAGACACTCACGGTATTCACCGAGGCAAGTACGACTATCTGGAGTATTGCATAGTACACTGTGTCGAAACTTGCCACACCACCGAAAGGATTCTGTCCTTCCTGCATGATGCTCAGTATGGTGCATACAGAACAACGATGAATCAAGATACCTGACAGACTTGTCCCAATGGACAAATAAAGCCTTTTGTGATGCTTCCGGGTGTTCCGTCCAGCTGTAAGTAAGGGGAAGGAACCAGAGTCGTTGCATTGATATGTCCTCCACAGAGTTGTGTTAGCTGCGTGGTATTCTCCCCAAGCACAGGTAAAAGATTGCAGCTTCGACGCAGGGATCCCTTGAACGACTGCACACCAATAATACTTGTCCATCATAGGTGGGTGATCTCGTCGCATCATACGACGGGAGACTCACGAGAACAATAGCATAGCATATATAATAAAGTATACCACGTTCGCCAACAAAGAACGGGCAATCTTGAGGGAACGCATGATCGTCTGGATCGACAACATGAGAAACGTACATAACAGAAACAAAAATGGTGTGTCACTCACAGCAGTACCGTTCGTGATGCTTAACAGTCTAGCTGTCCTCAGGACACTTAGCGCTCTAAATATTCCAATATGGTAGGTTCCTCGCTCGAGCCCCAAGGTCGCCAACACGAATGATACCCAAAATCCGAACACCGCAACGAAATCAACCCTGCCCCAACTTTGCCGCAGATACGGAATGTTTCGCACTATCTTGCTCTGCGCCAGTTGTATATCAAGACTGAATGGGAGGGAGACCAGGGCATCGTGATCAGATTTTGGTACGTCAGATTTCATGGCACGAGATAGAAACGTGGGCGGTGATTCCGGGTCCTCCGAGTAACTTTTATCGTGTTGCAATGTGGAAGACGACAAGGGCATGCGAGTAGGAACGCGCGCAAACGAAGGTGTGCGTGCATGTGAGGATAGTGAGAATGGTTTTTTGAAGTTGTCGTACAATCTCCTCATTGTCAGTCCCCGCGCTAATGAACCAGATCGCATCATGGGAGCTTTAACGTTGCCGTTTGGAGCCGAATTCGTGGACATGGTGCGTGCCAATTTGGCGAATGAGAGTGAAAACAGAGACGAGGTTGGTACTTCTGGGTCCAGAAGCAGCCCAGAAACACATATTCGAGCCAAAGCTTCAACACTATTACTTGATTAGCTTGGACGCCGACTATTGGGTACAACACATACGTGAAGAGTATGAAGAGGACGAAGAGGGCGAAGTCTTCCCAGGCATGGAAGTAGCCCGTTACGGTAATAGGAACCTGAGTGGAAGGCAACAATAGGGTTCGCGAAGCTTGCACCACTAACGCAACCGCATTGACAATGATTAAAGCAAGTATCACTGGCTCGGTGTACCTAGTTATCATCTCAGTGAGGGGAAGCTCAGTCTGAAACATGCATACGGATGGATTAGCAGGTTATAAAGCCGCAAACGGAGAGGGTTCGTTGGTCCCAAAAGGCCAAGAGCCTGCCCTCGTAATGGCATGGATGGTCCCTCTCGATAAGCGACCCTCTCGCCAACGTCGCGTCGTGCGATTTCTTCTGTATCATCTAACATCACATCAGAATCAGAATCTTCACTGTCCTCCTGTAGCCGAATAGAAGGCCTGTGTCCTCGAACATTTGCAACGCGCATCGAAGCACGACGGAAAGCATCTCTGATGGTGGTTCCCGTGCGCTGCAGGGGCGAAGGAGTGGTATACCGTCGTCTATGTCGCGGTGTGACGCCAGCAGAGCGTTCCGAGTCGACAGACAAGTCCCTTGGCCAATGACCACGACCATCCATTTTCGGCTGAGCCTTCCGTGTGAGACGCGCCTCACCATCGTCTGGGACCGTGTCGGCGTCTGAATCCGACACCGAAAGCAGGGAGGTAGAAGGCGCATCCGGGTGGGAGTTGGGAAACAAGGACGAACCATTCCGTAAGGGACGGTCAACCGAAGAAAAGAATGAATCCTCCTCGGGTACTGCTAGACTAGATGGTCCTGGTTCTGAAGTAGCTAGAACGTTCAGGCCTGGAGGTTCCCGCCCGCCTTCGGTAGCGCTCCAGCTCAGGCGCCTGCGAGTGTACGCTCGACCGTCGTTGTCGGATGGCTGTAGTGCAGGTGAGAGAGGAACAACGATGCCCAGTCCAGTGCCGGAGAGGTCTACCGCGGAAGAAGAGCTATTGGATGAATGCCTAATACTGTACGAGCCGCCAGCATTGGCATCCATTGAAGAATTTGAGTGTAGGGGGGATAATTACGTGGCGAACGAACCCCAAAGACGCGACTGGTGAGTTGGATACGGTATGTCGGCAACCAATTGCGGTACGGTGGCATTGCGCCTCGACGGTCAAGTTCCCCCGCCAGTAGTCAAGCTAAACTTGCAGTGCCATCGTGGACTTGGAATCTTCAAATAGATTTTGGCTGTCAACTGGTAGTACTTGTTCTCGCTGGCACCCACGCGTATCGGATCCCAAAACGATCACCATCATAGTCTGATTCCGACAAGTCGATTGGGTCATGGAAGGGCACGAAGATGACGACGATCTGTCCCTTGGAACTGTGTTCACAGTGAGCAGGACAACTCCACTATCATACAAGGGCCGTGGAGAATGTGCAGCATCAAACTTCATCTTAGGAACCGGCCCGCCCCCCTACCCCAGACCCTACCGTGTCTATCTATTCACGCGGACCAGGCCAGGCTGATCTCACTATCAGACTCGTCGGCTCTCACCCTCTCTGGGGACACTATTTGTGAGCCTATTCCATACGGACCATCACACGTGTGACCAAAACTCACTCCTTTCTCTCAGGTGGAACGCAGCAATCGCTTTTGCTTCATATCTAGACTCACACGGTGAATTAATTAACAATAAATTTGTATTGGAACTCGGGGCAGGCGGTGGCCTGCCTGGAATTGTAGCTGCTCAAAATGGCGCGACGAAAGTGAGTGATCGATCGCATTCAGCCCTGGATTCATGATTAAATAGTGGTGCAGGTCGTCCTGACAGACTATCCCGACGTAGCCCTGATCGAGAACCTTGCCTATAATGTTCAGCAGAACATACGTGAAGAGCAGAGGAGTAAAGTGACAACACAGGTGACTTCTCAGTAATCAACTGCAACCAGAGTCCGCAACCATGTCGCACTCTCAGGGTTACATCTGGGGCAAGCCTGTCGACACCCTCATCGCTACCCTGCCTGAAGATCGAGAATCATGGAGGGGATTCGACTTGATCATCCTTTCTGATCTCATATTCAACCACTCTCAGGTAAATATTCCCCCTTCTAGTTCCCACCTTCGTGCTCACATCATCCAGCACGACGCATTGCTTAGCTCCTGCGAGCTCTGCCTCACGCCCATGTCTGGTAAATGTAACGGCACCACCTCACTTCCCAAACCGCCTTCGTGTGTCCTGGTATTCTATACTCACCACCGTCCACACCTCGCTCACCGCGACCTCGAGTTTTTCACCATGGCTCGCCACAGAGGTTGGAACTGCGAAGAAATTTACACGAAAAAGTTTCCGGTAAGTCGGACATTTGATGTTGTCTTGCTTGCGCCGACCACTCCTAGCCCATGTTCCCCGAGGATCCAGGAAATGTGGAGGTCCGCTCTACAGTCCATGGCTGGAGAATGACACGAACTTAGATCCTGGAATTTCACAAAAGAGTTACATGTACATCAGTTCCGCTCTTTACGGTCCATGACCAGATTATGGAACCCATTCATTCACTCCGGTGGACTTGCCATGGGTACTGTCATGAAGCTAGTAATAGAAACAGAAACACCCGCCAGTGGACTGAGAGCGGACATTGTATGTACACGAATGCGATACTATTGAACCAAAACCGATACAACACGAGAGATCACAACACAAACATGTCCGACGAAAGCTCGAACCAAGTTTCAAATTACATTTTTGAACTGACGATGAAAAAACTAACGTCCATGCCCCGATTTCTTTCCGGTCGCCCTTGTTGATCCCATCAAGTGTTACTAGTAGGAACAGTAGAATCTGCCGCCTTCTGGTCAGCAGGCGCCGGAGGAGAAACATCAACTGCTTTCTGATCGGTAGGCGCCTGCGGTGGAGCTTGATATCCACCATATTTCCGCTCAGGAGGCGCTGGTGAGGGTGCATTCCCACTCGACTTTTGATCGACGGGGGCTTGACTCGGTGGAGGGGGAGCCTGGCCAGCAGGATATTGTTCCGGAGGGGGAGGAGCTGGACCATACGAAGCGGACTGACCACTACCAATCTGATGGACAGGGGCATATTCGCCCATCCCACAGTCTGGCCCCCCGGACAGCGACGGCTCAGTGAACGCGACGACAGCGTGCAAGGTGAACTTACAGGTCCAATTTTTGTAACCATACCTCTCGTTCGCTTCGGCACGCCTGAGCACGAGCCAGCAGGCGTGCTGGATGAATCAAGCGTCAATTCTCTGTTCCACTTGCCAGGGATGAACTCACGATCAATCCAGGCAAGTATCCTAGGCTGACAAAGTGGATCTGTTGGTCAGAAATCTAAGCCGGAGGGTAGAACAACATACATTGTTAACAGGACGTTAAGGCAAAAGTCAGCGCCACATCCTGCGACGAACGCAACGGCCGCGGGAGGGAAAATTAAAGCGAGCTAGCATGCGATGAGGACGTCAATAAATATTGATGGACGCAAGTTGTAACATACAATTAAAAGTACAAGAACGTCGGCTTGGCCTGCCATGGAGAAAACTTTTCGTTGGTGGTTTTAGAGAGGACGAGAGGACTAGCCTGAGGAGAGAAAAAGGAGAATGATGTCATTCCATGGCACATCCACATTTGGAAGGTAGAGAAACTAGCAAGCAACGTACTTGAGCAAAGGGAAAGAAAACAAGCACGAAACGAATGACATGACCAGGGGCACGTGAGCTATTTACAAGTCGCTAAAACTCTCCATCTCAGACCCACATATCCGTACTAAATAGAAAAGAAGGGTTGCTCTGGATGTTGTGTCTGCTGCTGCTGCTGTTGCAGAGCAAACGGATTGTTTGCGCCGACCCCAGTCTTCTGTACAGCAATACGACCAGCCTGCGTTTGGCCGTACCGCATGGCACCAACATTTCCAAAGGTATCCTGGCCATCGTCACGATTTGCGAACAAGTTTGCTAGGTGGGCATGTTCTTCGTCTACACGCGTCGCCCCTCTTCCTACGCCGCTCGAGTATGAAGGACCCTCTGGTTTCGATTGAGAGCTCGAAGAGGTTGGCGCAGGTGAAGGCGCAGACCCATACGATGGCGCCGCCGAGTTTGCATAGGTTCCCTGGAGGTTGAATGATGGGCCAGTTCCATTGACTGGAGGAGGCGAAGCGTGTGAGACGGGCGATGGTGAAAAGGCAGGTGCAAACGGATTGTTGGAGCTGCAGATGGAAGAGTGAGTGGCAAGTACAATGGACGCGAGATTACTGAACGCACCCAAATCCAGTAGGCTGAGCAAACAGTTGCTGGGCCTGCTGCTGCTGGGCCTGCTGCTGCTGGGCCTGCTGTTGTGCTTGTAGAGCCTGTTGTTGACGGAGCCATTCTTCTTGCTGTTGTTGTTGCTGCTGCTGCTGTAGTACCTGTGCCTGTTGCTGAGCTTGTAGCTCCTGCTGCTGACGTAGCCACTCTTGCTGCTGTCTCAGATACTCTGCCTGTGGTCGAATGAACACATCAATCCAAAGAATCAACCATATGGCAAGAGATGTACCTGCATCGCTTCCTGTTGTGCCTGTTGTTGGTAGGGATTGAAGGACGTGAATTGGGGTTGCATTGTATATTGGGGTTGGACGGTAAACTGAGGCTGGAGACCTGTCGCGTATGGTGTCGGATCAGCAAATGGAAAAGGATTGTTCGATTCATTCGCAGGCGGCGGTCTAAGGCAATCAACGGAGAATTCAATCATGAGAATCACCCTCTGAGGAAAAAAAGAAAACACATACAGCTGTGCGTGATCATCGAACAACGCGGAAGCGTTCGTATCCTCGACAGCTTTGTTTCGTTTGGCCTCTTCTTCTTCACTGAGTCGGATGGCACGTTGAAGGTCATTCTCCTCTGCCACTCGAGCCTGCTCCTCAGCGAGGGACTGCTTCGATGCCTCGATGGCGCGCCGAAGCTCATCATCATCCCGCTCCGTTCCTCGGCTTCTCCTCGGTTGTGCTGGAAGACTTCTCCTTCCTCCTTCCTCTTCCACCTCCTCCTCCATACCTGGGTATCCTCTAACCATGCGATCACGCATAGAAGCCCGGTTTCTCCGTTCTTCCCGAAGGCGACCTTGATCGCTAAGAAGGTTGGAGATGTCTTTTGCCTTTTGCCGTACGTTGGCCCCACAATCCTTTCCATCCTCGTCCACATACTGGAACTCCTTGAGCGTTTTGATGATATACAAGTTGTCTTTAAAGTAGAGCACGACGTTTTCCGACCCTGCATGTAAGAGATAATCGAGAACAGTGAGGGACTGCAACGGCTTCAGCCCACAACGAACACTGGATCGTCAAAGCCGGTCAAACACTCGCCTTGAACACATGTCTCCAATTCTTCCCCTTGTCGTTCAGTCGCTTATCGAGCATCTCCATGATTTCGACAAAGTCGTTCCTGTGTGTGAAAAAGGTTTCAGCAAACACGAACCCCCTGGAGCACGATACACGCCTCCCAGCGTCGTGGGGGTGCAACGACACGCACTGATTATAACTCAACTGCGCAATCTCGTTCATCTGTGTACCCGAAGGCCCCCATGGATCGTTTGACGTGGCATCCCGAACCTTGGCCTGCGTATCCGAATAACCCATGGTGTAATTCTTGGCGACCCGCAAAGCGCCCTTTCCAAAGTGTTGCAGCGACATCGCAATAGGATGGGATGCGGAATGCTGCCGAGGTGGGTATTAGAGATGATGTACTATGTAAGTTTATGAGATGCGTTGCGAACGGAGCTGAATATGGAGTATTGGCTCAGACAGCAAAACTGCGGTGACTAACGCCAAACTCGTTATGGTAATGCACAGATTTAGATAGTTGATCACGCCGATGGTGAAGCGGTTATCATGCTTGCCTTCCAAGCAAGCGGCAGGGGTTCGACTCCCCTTCGGCGTATCTTTTTCTTTCTTTGCTGCTGGAATAATAATGGATCCCTTACAGCAACTCCATAGATTCCCGATACTCAAGCTGCACTAGCACTATGGGAGTCTCCGAGTTCAACAAACTCAGTATTCATCTCCAAGTGACCTTGCAAAAAAACGCAGGCCTATATTGAAGCTGCAGTCCTTCGCAGTGACAAGTTACAACACCACGCAAACTCCAGAGTTGTCTCGTTCCAGTTGTCTATGCAAGGTATTCCAGCGAGACAAACGCCGGATCGTTCACCGTTTCTGTGGTCGAATCTTGCAGACTCATCATAGAACACCCCAACGTGGCTGCCAACGCACGATCATCCTACACGCCTCGCACTGATGACGTTTTCGGGGGCTCACCGCCTGCTATCCCCGTGGGTGGCTGCGTCGATTTTGGGGGCACAGCCCCTAACTTATTGCCGGTGTAACCGGTGCGCAACCCCTGCGGTTAAAGTTGCTATTGTAAATTCATTGCCCGTTAATTCATACAAAATTGATATCATATCCAGGCCCCATCACTGTTTTTTTTAACAAGACTGTTTACCCCTGGTTTGTCGGTTGGTGTGTAGGTAGACCATTTCGATGCAATCACTACGACACAGATCCCAAGTAGAGTTTCCATACGCCCCAATCGACGGGTAGCATTTGATCCTTTGGAATGTACTTTTGTCATTGGTATTGCACGGCAATGTAGTCTAATATACCGATACTAGTGCCCAGTTTCTAGATATACTCTACTCAAGACTGCACCAGAGAAAAGGAGGAGGATTGATCGCCAAAGCATTGGTGGTAAGGCTATAGGCAAGCTATCGATATATGACGTGCAGAGAGGGACGTTTGGCACAAAGGGAGCGCAAGAAGGATTAATGAGCGAATGGGAGAAACGAATTAATAGACCATGACAATGGTACGAAAGCCCAAGAATGGTACAAGTGAAAGTAAGAAGTGAATCCTTGGACGAAACAAGGAATAGATGGCTTCATATAAACACGATAAATTACTGGAGACGTGTCTGAAACCACGTCACTGCAAGAAAAAAAAACCCGTGAGAACGAATCAAGCATGCAATCAGTCTCAAAAAGGGTTTCAAAAGTATCCTGGACCAGGCCGGGTAGGTAGAGGGGGTAGAGGGGGAGGGACTTCGTGACCACCCCAATAGTGGCTCCCAGTCATGACGATTTCGTCCCCATTCTCGTCCGACTCGCCATGTTCCACGAGATACATCGTTCGTCTGCCAGCAGTCTTGTCTTCTGATGTGTACACAGACGCATCATCGTCTTCCTCATCAACACAGCTCTTAGGAGCGGCATCATCGACGTCAGCATCGTCGTCGTAAGTGGTAACACTGCTGCTGTCTCGGTGCATCGCCGGAGAGTAGATGCTCGAACTGACATCACTTCGATCTGAAAACTGCGAGCTGACATCCATCGCGGGTCTGCTGAATGTAGATGCGATGGGCTGACCATAGCTTACTTCAGAAATGGTGGATGCGCTCGTCGTCGGGCGGGAATATTCTAGGACATTCAACGAATCGTGGATCGCTGGTCTTCTGCTACGGTCCGAGGCTGATGATATATGCGATGATCGCAGAGAAAACCCGGAAGATGATCCAGAGAGTGTAGTTGTGCTTGGTGAAGGACTCATGGACGTGGATGTTGGCAGAACTTGTGACAACGGTACAGAGGACACGGACGAAAGATGCTCGTGGAATTTTGAATGTGACCCGATCGGCGTACGTGGTCGTGCACTCGGGACCGGACATGGTGATGGAGGTAGAGGTACATCAGGAGGGGGGTACCGCGGGGACGGAGGTGGGCCATGTTGGATTTTCCGTTGCAGGAAAGCGGGAGTACTTCCCAAGCCGGCTGCGAGAGCTGTTCCAGATCGTTGTCTCCCAGCGATCTCTTTACCATTGGGTTGATCACCCTCGAAACTGTTTGGAAATTCGCCATTACGAGTATGCGGCAGGGCAGTGGATATTGCCCTGGGGGAGAGAAGTGGTCTGAAGGGAGATGCAGTTCTGCGCGGAGTCAGGGGCCGTGTTGATCCCGGGGTCGTTGGCACAACAGGTATCGGACGTGCAGGGGTACTTCTTGGATTTACTGGTAAGGGTGGTAACATCCCATTGGGTGAAGTCGATGGCGATGGTGGCAGCTGAGGAAGAGGGAGGGTAGGCGGAGGAGCTGGCGGAGGGATGCTAAGGTGCTGCCTCGAGGACGGCGCTGTGAGAGATTTCGGGGTTGACCCTGCCCCTGCCCCGAGCTGTGTCAGCGGGCTTGAGGTGACAGAAAAAGAAGTAGTTGAGAGGGGAGTGCCTGGCATAGAAGGCGGAAGAGGGAATGTCGTGGCATTAGCGGCAGGGGTCAGTACAGTGGGAGCTGACGCTGATGTAGCCAGTGGTGAAGCAGATCGCTGGGGCGCAGCAAAGTGATCCGATCGTTGTGGAGGTGAAGCTCTCGCATGAGCGGGTGGTGGACTTTTGCTCACTCGTTTCCTCGGAGGGGATGCAGCCGGACTTGATAAATTCAATGTCAAGGGAGAAAAACCAGATCGTGCCGGTGATGATGGTACTGCACGACGTTCGAGTGGCTTCGGACTCGAGGGTCTTGGAAGGATAGGAATTGCAGGTACAGGAGGTATACTGTCCTCGTCTTCATCGTCACTTGCACACCCATTCTTTTTCGACCGCCTTCGGAAGAAAGCCATTGCACGAGATTTGACCTTGCCAGGTGACTTTCCCAGAGATTTATTAGAAGACGCAGAAAGATAGCCCCCATCTGACGTATAGTCCCCATTTTTCTCGCCAGTTTCATTGATATCAAGGGCATTGGGTTTCGAGCGCTTGTTGCCTTTCGATTTCCCAGGTTTATCCTTCCCCTTGCTCGCTTTCCCTTTTGAAAGATATTGGCCTTCGCTGGTGTAGCCGGTATCAGCAGGCCCTGGGCTAGGGCTTTCGTGGCTGGGGTCACCAAGTAGAGCATCGTCTTGGCTGTGCGAGCGCTCATTGTCTCTAGGGAGTTTTCCCAACAAGTTACCCCTGGTTTCTCCATGATGTGCGTCGTGAGGGGATAAAGCGAAGGGCGAGAACTGTAATTGATCGGAGGAAAATTCACCGAAGTGTACGTGGGGAGACTCTGTGACACTTGGCTTGTGTGTGTGTACCTGAATGGTTGTGACGGCCGCACTAGGAGCGTTGTTTGCCGGGGAATTAAGAGAGGAGGATTCATCTGAGGTAGAATTAGAACCCGACGTGATAGAGGGTGTTGTTGCCTGGAAAGATGAATTTCACATTAGCGGGACCGTAATTGGCATGCAATGAGGGTTAGGATGGAAAAAGAATGGGATGCATACCTCTGCGACATCTGGAGCTGGTTCTGATGTTGTGTCGTGTTTGCCTCGGTTATCTGGCTCGGGATGGGGATCCTCCGGCTCCTCTGAGAGAGGGTTATTGAAGATCCAGTCTGCAACGGTCGAATTCTGGGTGAAGCCCAGTTCGAGTGCAGTCTCGAGGACAGAGGCTCGGACGGTGCCAGAGTTGCGCTGCGAGTCTGCCAGCTTGGCCCTCGTGGGACGACGACGAACTTGCAGTGATTCTGATGCCATGAAGGGGGGGGGGGGGGTGATGAAACGGAAAGGAGTGGTGCGGTTGCGTGCGGTGCCTGGGGTAGG
>JBBPQV010000441.1:0-21078 GCA_038092675.1 Boletus rufocinnamomeus
GTGTGGCTCCGTCCTCACCCAGTGGCCTCACTAGTTCCGGAGATACATCTGACAGCACCAATCCTCCCATGAAGGCCAAGCGCGAGATCTTACTTCTTTCAAGGCAGGCGGGTGGTAGATTTTCACCTTATCACAGACCAAGCACAGCAGAAGCTTTGGAGCTACACTTCACAGCGAAATCCCTGAGAGGGGGCAATATTACACGCAACGATGCGAAGAAGGTATTCATGCACAACTTACTACCATTGATATTATACCTCATGGTTTCGCAGGGGCAGAGGCTCTTTGCAAGTGGTGTTAAGCGTCTGTCGGACCAGGAGTTGCAAGAGGCTGTCTTGTTGAAGCACGCCGCTTGGGAGACCAGACGCTATCGAGCGATGGCATCCGCCTGGGAACTCAAGGAAGCTGAGCATTATACCAAGCTTATGGGTTTTGCACATGCCCAGGACTGCAGGGAATATGAAGAATCTAGCAGCAAAGGACATGATGATGCAGAAGACTTCATGGCTTTCAGCCATGAGGTCTATAATGAAGAACTCATGTCCTTCGATACTGCCGATACACAGCTTGATCAACTTGAGGATGAGGTGCGAGCCCGGATGGAGATGACTCGGATAGCTACTACTCAGTCCCCACACGACTGCCCCTCCAACAACTCACCAGTGCACCATGCCGATGAACACATGGGATCGGACCAAGACGATAATGTGAACACTGACGAGAGTGAGGACGAATTGCAGGTACATGTTCTACCTGATTCCTTGTGAATAGACTCGGAGACTCATTGCTTGTTTTGATTCTAGTTGTGTGGATGAAGGCGGTTTCATTGGTGGACATTTCTATGTAAAAATGCATTGAAATGTAGAAATTATACATGAATCTATTATTGTGTTGTAACTTATTAGTGAGTGCCCTCGACCGCAGGAGAAATACCCACCACCAGCTGGAGTAGTACGCTATCATGGCAACATGGAGCACAGATGTCGATGCAAGCTGGGAAACAGCGGTGAGTGTTTAATTCATACATCCAATGTAATGGCTAACGTTGCTGAAGGAATACAGCAACACCAACGTCCGTGATCAGTATCACCACTGGCACTCTCATTCAACATTGGGTGATCATCCACAGCACGATCTCCAGCGATACGAGGAAACTGAACACTCCTACCCCCCACCATTCAATCCTAGTACATTTGGTGTGATTGATCCATCACAAATGGACTGGCCACGTCCCCTGTCTGACATGTCTGGCCTTTTACCTCCCCATACCGAGAGGGCAGTGATGCAAGATCGCATCCCACTCACATTATTCCCACTGGCACCTGAAGATCATATGATAGGTTTTAATCCCCCACCCTCCACATCACACTTTGCACAGCGTGCTGCAGACCCCCCTTTCATACCTGACGCTCATGTGCCACCACACACTGCACAGCCACGGACCGTCAATCCCGCACCATATATTGGGCCGCTGCAGGTCACGCACATCATTGGCATTGATCCCCCATCTCAGTCTGTGCCATCCATTGGCCAGTCTAGCACAACCATACCCAATTCATACATTTCACAACGAATTGTGGCTGCATATCATGATGTCCCAACCCGACCTGGTGAGATTGCTCGTGGTGAAGAATTTGATCGGATTCAGGCTCGGCCTACCAGCATTCGGAGTATACGCAAGACCAACCGTGTCCATTTACCCCCAGTTGCCTCCCCAGACTCGGATGCCCACCCTGCTTCCAGTGGGCCACCCACTACATTGCTGCCTGTTCCAACAAACACAGCCACCTCCACTGACCCAGCAGACCAGCAGACTCGGACAACGTATATTCCACAATATGTTTTTGATTCCATCAGATTGGAGGCAAAGGAAGAACTTCGTAAATATTTTATCCTTCAACAGCCGATACGCTATTCCACTACCGATGTGGCATTCATCAACAACCTTGCTATCCAGTTGGCTCATAAGCACCTCGACGATCCAGGTAAGCCACAAATACCTACCTACATACATTTATATATTATTTCCACTGAAAATGTCTAGGTAAATGGTTGTCTCGACATGCGAAAACATTCTGTTCAACATCAAGAAATACCCTCAGTGAGATTACGGACATGTTCAAAATGGTGGCACGCATCTCGGTCAAGGTTTTATACAACCTTTGGCCTCCTATTACAGAGCAAGAGTCACTTGGTATGGTATGGAGGAACACAATCAACCCATTACTCCACGGTTGGACATTTGCTGATTCACCTATGACGGTAAATTTCTTTTATTATTTATTTAATTTTAGCTTGATATTTATTGATATTTTAATAGCTCCAAACAGGCGAGGAAGTGATGGGGATATACAACCATCCTGCCATCATCACAATTATTCTCGAAGTTGTTTGGGCGCCATCCCAAAAACTCTGCAAATTAATTCCCCAAGACTGTACCAATATTGATGTTTTACTAGCTTTTGCAGTTACAATTGTGCAGTGGGCCCTAACCAACCTCCGGAATGGCCCCGAAATGATCTTTGAAGCATCAATTTATTATCCTGTCTATAGCAAATCATTGAATTGTCTTCAAAATATTCAAGCAGGAGGTGATGCAACTGCTTTGTTGTGCTTGGACAATCTAACATATGATATTCTTGCACGGGGCAAGCAATTGTCTGATTTGTACTCACACTAGTAGCTGCAGAATGAGTATTTTTCATACACTTTTGGTCATAGATTAGCTACAGAATGTTATCTTTCATACACCTTTGGCTATAGATTGGTTGATCTCCAAGATAGTGGCTACAGCATGACTAAACAATCCCAAAAAGTGTCTTATGGCGCAGTTACTCAGGGTACTTCCAAATGGAGAGTACCATCCTCTCCTCCCTCCTCAGCTATCATTGCGGATGCATGTCCGAAATCAGATCTCAGATCCAATCCCCGTGCGCGCTTGTATGGGTTTTCAGATTGCTGTCGAACATCCGGGGAACCGAATCCTGTGTCTGCCCTTGTAAACCCATACTCGACG
Organism: Boletus rufocinnamomeus; assembly: GCA_038092675.1. Taxonomy (NCBI): domain Eukaryota; kingdom Fungi; phylum Basidiomycota; class Agaricomycetes; order Boletales; family Boletaceae; genus Boletus; species Boletus rufocinnamomeus. The sequence continues at coordinate 3,017 of JBBPQV010000441.1, forward strand.
ACCATATCCACCACACCAAGCCTGCATTCCAGCTTCAGATACGACATTGCCTAGACGTGCATCATCATCCACCTACGACAGATCCACCGGCTCTTTTCCACCTTCCCCTCGACCAACTCCCCCCTTCTCCCCCTCCCATTCTATCTCCCTGCATTTGACCTTATCCCTGTCCACCGTCCCCGTCGCCTCAAATGTGCATCATCCTGATTCCAATCCTTCGTCGCTTCCCACAAACTCGACATTCAACGCCAACTGGGATTTCTCCCCTTCGCTCAGCCAGAAAAAGGTGGCGAGTGCACAAGGGAAACACGCTGCCTAACGATATTCCGGACCCTGAGCATGTCGAGTGGGAGGAGATGGGTAGGAACGGCTATGGTACGGGGGGAGTGGGCGTGTACGTGGTCTGGGGAATGGCTATCGGGTTGCGGTTCCCGAAGTCGTTCAAGTCGTCCGCGGTCCCCTTCGATCCGATCTAGAGATGGGTATCGTTTCCGCAGCCACGGTCGCGCGAGTTACGAGGGTGCGGGATGGGCGTGGACACAGTGGCTATCGACGTCTCGGTGGCCTGGGTTTGCTGGGACCCGTATTGCTTTGTCAACTCGTTGAGGCTCGATGGCCTATGTCGTGCGCCGAATATCAAGGATCTGTGCAAGCGTTGGGTATTGCACGAGAGAAGGAGGCAGAAAACGGGTTAGAAAGTGTAGATCGAATCCATCCTGTCAGGCGTGGCGCGGCCGTACCATGACAAAAGTGTACCATAGCAAGAGAAGGAAGAACGCACATTTTGACATCCTTCGATGACACCCTCCCACGAGTCCTCCTGGAAATAATAGGGTATTTCAAAGCAGAAAACGGCCATCGATTTGGGGGGAGTGAGTTTGATCTGAGTGTGAACCGTATCTGCTGACTCAGCCACAACGCACACCAGATACAACCCCTACTCCTGATAGGCCATATGCGTTTGGTTTTGCGGGACGAGTGCCGAGTACTGGACGGATAGTACTAAACGGACGACGACTGATAAGTAGGGACAGCGGGGCGACAAGAAGAGAGCAGGATCCCAAAGGGCCTACAGTATAGCATCCAAACGGACGTATCCCGCACCCATCGATACAGGCAACTATAGTGTTGTACTAAATGCAAAGTATGTCCGGTCATCGTCACTATCGTCTCGTCATGAATCATAAATCCGCCATGATGACATGTCCAACACTGTCATTGTCAATGTCACACCTGCTGCTGCCAGCGCGACACTGGTCGCCCAATCTCTACACGCCAAGAGAGGGAGTGGAAATAAATACGCGCTACGTCAGCATCATCGCCACTCATCTCGACGACGCAACACACGCACCGATAGGCGACCGCCAATGATGCAGCAAGCTACTCACGCCCCTGTCTCTCGTCGACTGCCCTCGGATCAACTCGACCTCACCAACAGACATCGTACCCAACTCCACATCCCCAGTCTGAGTCCGGCGATTCGGCTGCAACGAGAACGTGGCCCCAAAATGATCCATGGACTCCAAAGCAGCCTTCATCGACGGCAGACGATCCTGTCCCCTCGCCGCCACCGCCTCGTACGTCGGCAATCCGGAAGCCAAACTCAAACTGGCATCCGGTTGCATTCCGAGCGACAGTCCGTCGAACTGATCTAGATCTATCTTGGAATGCATGATGTTGATATACGACTGGGATTCGCTGCTCTACACCGTATGCGCCCTCTTCTGTCACAAGAGATTTCGTGGTGCTCCGAGTCGTTGCTTTCGACGCGCACGTTGCTGCATCTCACCTTCGATAGAGCGTGGAAAGGATATCTGTACATAAACAGATGATCATTCCCGCGCTCAGTGATTTGGAACTGAAACACGCACGACGAGCGTGAGCCCGGAAGAGACGATGAGGCCGATACCCGCGAGCATGCCCAGTAGATCTAAAATAAGACGTGCTGAGAGGCTATGCTGTGCAGAAATAACGGTCCATCTCACCCGTCAGGAACCCAATCCAGGTCAAATATTAGTCCCGCGCGGCGAAAATAAGTACACGTACATCTTATCATTGATGTATTGATGAGGTCGCACACCGTCGATTCCAAGGATAACGAGTGGGATGGTGAACAGGAACCGGAACACGACACGGATGCACTATCTGCGGTGAGTACTCGAAAGAGACAAGGCGATGAAGCAACGGACATTCAATTCATGAAACTTGTACAGCCGAATCAACGTGCTGGTCTCGACGCCGTGCTGTTTCTACGCGGAAAAGTCATCACATGGGAACACCTTGACCAAACGACGAGAGCCATACGATATTTCGAGGGAAGGAGGGGAACGTCCACAGGACGGGCAAGAACCATATTGTCAACGAGAAACTGCCGAGCCCTCCGACCAAAAAGGTGTATGCCTCATACTGCGATCCTGGATCAGTCGTCAACCCGAACCGACGCTCGTTCACCGACCTTGTACACGTCTTCGCGCGTGAAGATGACGGTAATCGAGGGCATGGCGAGCACTGTGATAAAGGATCCGACAGCCCATACCTTGAAATAGGGGCTCCGAAACCAGCCTTGATTTGCGGAGCCAGAATTGACGAGGAAGAGCCAAAAACATAGTTCTGTGGAGCGGTCATCGATCGATCGATCGATAAGCCGGCGGCAATCAGACATGAGTACACATACCTTCCAAGTGTGTCACCCTGCGTCGAAGATGAGTCAACGTCCTCGGACGACAAACGAGACACTTACATTTCGAGTCCCCAAGCGATGGAATACGAGAGGTATAATGGGAATGCCACGTTTTGCGCACTTGGACTCCACAGTTCATAGGGCGTGGGTAAAACTAGCGTTTTATGAGAAACGATAGAAAATGAAGTGACAAGCCATACTTCCTTGCCCGGGTACGATTGTGAATCCATAGGTGTACTTTATGACAGCGAACCCCACGGCATATATATTGAGGAGTGGGACGCTCAAGAGGTATGAATACTAGACCATCCTCGTCCAACACGACGGCGTTGCGAGTCTTGCAAGGACGCACCGTCATGACACGCTTGAACGTGCCGGAATATGGACCATGATTCCACCCCGGGCAGAGGTTCATGTCAGATATTCAACAGCTCTCGACAGGACTTACTTGAGACATTTGAAGCGGTCAAAGGACCAGAGGTGGAAGAGGAGGGGGCTGCCCAGCTAAAGACAATGAATTGGTACGAGTTTTGGGAGGAGGGATAAGTACCAGAATCGAGAGCAATGCCCAGCCGAGATGGACTGCGGGGGATATGTGTGCCATTCGCCTAGGGAAAGGCAGGGGGAGAGGGGGACTGATAAGGTGGGTGGACCCATGCCGAATATATAGAAGAACACGAACACGTTTCCCCGGAAGTGGCTAGTCGATTGGCTGCAAAGATCAGCAGTAACATTCCAGGTCATGTGATCCATCAGCCCATCAAAAGACTTGATGGTGGGCCAGATCACACTCATGTTCCCCATACGCAACCCTCGCCATGCCCGACCAACAGGACCTCCTCCTCAACTGTCGCTACGGCGATCTCCCAGACACCCATCTCTTCATCTCAAAAGTAGTATCGACACCTGTGCGTTCAGGATATGTTTGCTGCAAGAGTCCGAGTAAATGTTTCATTGAAGAAATCGAGCTAAAAACACGTTACGGACCGCCGTCGTGGAAGTGTACTATGGCACGAGAGGGTTCAACTTGACAAAGAGCGACTCCCGTTCAATTACCCAATATGGAAATCCGTCTTTTTTTTTCGCCTTCGAATGTCAACATAGATCTAATCAAGCAAACGAAGCAACTGCAACGCCCTGCTCGCTGCCTGATCTGATGCAAACACAGGATAATCTCTCCTGATCACCTTCCCCTCACGTGATCCGCTTCAACAACACCATTCCCTGCACCTCAAACGTCGGCAACCCCAACGCCCGCGAAAACACATCCGTCTCGTCGCTCAAGATCGGCTACGGGAGTCCCAGCCGCGTCGCCACCTCAGCCTAATATCCAGGTGGCTGCGTGCTCAGCGCAACGATGCGCACCCCACCCGGTCATGCTGCTTGCAATGCGCCGAGCGTGTCCCGGACAGCACAGAACTCCTGTAGTCGATCAGTCAAATCACGTTCCTCTACTCGCTCTCCCGTCCTCGCTCCCTGCACTGTGCCTTGTCCCTGTCCTTCCCCTTACCCCCGTCCCCGTCCCTGTCCTTCTCCCCGTCCCCGTCGTCTCAAATATGGATAACACGACACCCTCCTCCAGCACCGCCTCGACATCACCCTCATTTCAATCCTTCGTCGCTTCCCACACATTCACAAATTCAATATCTAACGCCAACCCGGATTTCCCCACTTCAAGTCCGCTCAGCGGGAGGAAGGTAGCGAGTGCACAAGGGATGTATGCTGCCTACCCATACCCTGAACCTGAACATATCAAAGGGGACGAAGATGCGTGGGAACGACTGTGGTACGAGGAGTGTGTGTGCGTGGTCTGAGGAATGACCATCAGGTTGCGGTTCCCGAACTCGTCCATTCAAAGATCCCAAGATGGGTGTCGTTCCCGCAGCCGCGGCCGCGTGAGGTACGAGGGTGCGGGGCCGGACACAGTCCCACCCAGTTGGACAGTATGTTGGCATCGAACCACAGTGCGACAGTTGACCGTGGGGCGAACCGCAAAGGTCGTATGTATGTGCTGTACTTTCTCAATGATTACTTCTCGCTTAGCAGTCAGTCAAAACCCAATCGCATACTCGACCGGATACCGGCGTCGTGCAGAATAAGAATATCGGGGTGAATATCGGAGCTACTGGTAACTAAATACATTAGACAGGAAATCGACACCATTAATCGTGACGCAGAATGGAGGAACTACTATCTGGCTAGCGGAATGTCCATAGAAATCATTACCCTTCATTAAACGAATAGATGTGGCGGCAAACGCACGCCTAAGCATGCTGCCTCTTACAAGGATGCTCTACATACCCTTCTGATGTAGTTTCTCTGAACCTCGGCTGCTTCTTTTAGAAACGATCGCTCTCGTTGGTTCTGCCCGAGCCTGACATATTAGCCAGCGAAGACACCCCATCGTTGTCGTCCACATCCTCTGCACTCAGGCCAGATACCCCTTGATGTCTATCACAAAAAGGATGGATGAAATAGTATGGGCATTCCACGTTCGTGTTCACGGCAGCACCACTACGAACCATCAGGGGTTAATGAATTCACCTTTCAGAGAGAACATCACATGGCCTTGATGGTGAATGACATTCGGAGCATCAGCATGATTGGGCTGAATCGACATAGCCATCAATATGTACCTTGTTTGATTATCCCTGTCAAGCATGTCGACCATCCCTCCTTGGGTCCGGCGTGATAGCTCGGCTGAGAGACGACGACGACAATTCGTCCACGAGAGAATCAGCCCGACTCGACCCAGATACCAGCAACTCATGAAGAGGCCGGGACTGCGAGCGATCGCTCAAGAACCGTTGGAGGGTGAAGATTATCAATTCTGTAGCGGGTCGCTCCTCTATGGGTGACCAGCAACGTTGAATTAAATTCCAATGCGAGTTACCAATCGGTCGAAACTCTGGTCGGCCTGGCTTGTGGCCTCTCGCCAATCGTAAAATAATGGCTGCATCTTCCCGAATTTCCGACCATGGTTGCTTTCCGGACAGCACCTGCAAGGAATATCAGCGCGGAATTGACATTCATTTATGTCCAGTAAACCTCCCTGGAGGGCGACACAACCAAAAGAGTATATATCACTCTTTGTTGTCCGGATGAACATCTCATCCGATTCAATTTGTTCTGGCGCAATCCAGCGCAAGGCACCCGGTCGTATGGTGGACCTCTGCAGATAAGCCAATGCTTCGGGAATGGTTCCCACCGAAGAAGCGTAACCGAAATCGGCTAGGCGTGCAGTGTAGTCTGCATCAAGAAGCACGTTGTTCTGTCCTATGATTAGATGAAAGCACTGCTGGTATTTGTACTTTGACGCACACAGTTTAGGTCGCCATGGACAATTGGGAAAGAATGCACTGCGGAGTGTTATCCTTTCGAGCCTTTGGAATGATAACAGCGACCCACGGTAGTGCAGCCCATTGGCAATATCCATTAGCTATGGTATGAAGTCAGAGCACGTGAAAGCAGACAATATTGAGTGAACGCACAAACTGGAGTCGGTGTACCACATCTAGTTTATCGTCATGCTTCGTTAGGAAAGTGTGAAGAGATTCATTTGGCATCCACAATGACACCAACGACATTGCATCCATCATTCCAAAGCCATATGCAATGCCCAGGAATGGAACGACATTGGTATGGTTGAGTCTCCTCCAAATCCCGAGCTCTCGACGGAGCATCTACAAGATGGTTTAGATCACATTTGTTAGTCGTAGACAAGACGAGCTACCTTGACATATTTATCACCCGTATCTCCATCTACCGTAACCCTAAATCGGAAGGCCTTCACAGCAACCTGGCAGGGAAGTGAGTAGCAGTGAGCAGTGAGCCGAACCCCACGACCGGACCTGTTTTGATATGGGACCACGAGTATAGCGACATCTATAGACATCACCAAAAGCTCCTCCTGCGAAAAACCGATCACCGTGTCTGGAAATATAGGGTGTGAGATCTGGTGGAGGAGGGGGATTGGCACTACGAAAGTTGATTCGAATGGAGAAACTGTATCAAATCATCATACTACAAACTACCCGGAGAAACATACTTGAAGTTGCATATTCGATATTCTCCGAGTGCGTTCACCGCCGGGGGGAAGGTGTGGTGCATGTCGGGTAGCACAGAAGGTATGGGAGGACGAGCTGCTGCGGATGGCTATTGAGGAGTGTAAGCAAACGGAAAAGGATGTTACAAAATGCGTACATCCGCAAAGGGATCAAATTGGGGTATTTGTTCACCAGCATGAACGAGCACGGAAGAGTGCTAGGAGACCATGAGAGGCATGTGCAAACTTGAGGGTAACGGACATACATCAGGGAAAGCTCGTAGTGGCTGGACGAACGGAGAATAAGTACCGGTGTCACAAGAAGTCACCTGGAGTGAGTAGTTACCTGATCCTTGATAGAATCTAGCCAAGGTACTCGCCACGAATATATTTTTCCATCTCGTCCTGCTGATGCCACGAGTTCACCAGATGGTGAGAAACAAACAGCGTTTACAGCAGTAGGATGTTGTAGATGTTGTCCGACAGGTTTGCCAGAATTTGTGTCCCAAAAACGCACAGCTTGATCCCAGGACGCGCTTGCGAGGATCGATCCATCTGGAGAAAGGGAGAGGGAGGGTATATAGTCGGTGTGACCTGTCCACAGATGTCCAATTTGTTCCCCTATATCGGAATCCCAACAACAAATCGTTTTGTCGAACGAGGCGGAGAAGAGCCTGCTGCCATCACGTGACCACACCACACAACGAACCCAATCTTTGTGGCCTTTCAACGGGCCAAGGATGGACTGTCCACTCTTGACGTCATACACACAGATGTCGCCGAGAAGGGCGCCACATGCGAGCTTGTTCCCGTCGGGAGAGAAACAGACGGACAGAATAAAATCCTCGTCATCTAGAGAGATATCATCGTTGACCAGTTTCCCTCCCATAGTGTAAATGGCGACGGTCCTGCCAGCAACCGCAATGAGTCGATCATCCGGCGAGATGGAGAGGTCCCACCCCTCTCCCGGGTGAGTCCATTCTTGGACCAGTTCATGGGATTCGACGTCCCACACTTTGATCTCCCCTGCAAAATCACTGCTGATGATCTTTGTGCCATCCCAAGTCACCACAAGATCCCCTATCCTATGGTCTGAAACGTGCTCCATCGATGTGCCTTCTTGCTCCCCGATTTCCAAATTCCAGACCCTCACATTTCCGTTTCCAGAGCCAGTGACAGTTCGTCGTCCGTCGGGGAGATACGCAAGCTTCCAGAGACCGGCATCACTGGCCGAGATTACCAGATGTGGCCGAGGACCATTGTTGTCAGATCGTAGTGTAACGCTTGACATGATGATGCTATGGCAGTTGGTTGCAAGCTAGGTTGTCGGCGTGTTTGCAAAGGTGCGTGGAGAAAAGACTGATGGAGGGAAAACGTTCAAACGCATCCGAAACTACTACAGCTTATATTATATCCCACGAGGTATAGGTGAGGCAATGCTCCCATGGCGGTGCGGTGGCCTTCCATTTAGCGCCCAATCCTGAGGACACCTTGCTACCATACACAGTATGATCCAGCCCAGTCACGGCTATATTTCTTGCCTGGCGCGATCGCCATGTTCATCCATGTCCGAAATCAGATCCAATCCCGGTGCGCTTCTATGGGTTTTCCAAATCTCCGTCGAACACCTGAGGAACCGGCCCTGTGTCTGTCCTTGTAAACCCATACCCGACGACCATATTCACCACACCAAGCCTGCATTCCAGCTTCAGACATAACATTGCCTAGACACGTGCATGATCACCCACCTACGACAGATCCATCGGCTGTTCTCCACCTTCCCCTCGACCAACTCCTCTACTCTCTCTCTCCCATTCTATCTTGCTGCACTTGACCTTATTCCTGTCCCCCGTCCCCGTCGCCTCAAATGTGGATAATACGACACCCTCTCCTCCATCACCCCCTTCACATCATCCTCATTCCAATCCTTCGTCGCTTCCCAAACTCGACATCCAACGCCAACTGGGATTTCTCCCTTCGCTTAGTCGGAGAAAGGTGGCGAGTGCACAAAGGAAGCACGCTGCATAATGATATCCCGGACCCTGAGCATGTCGAGTGGGAGGAAGATGGCGTCCAAGTCGTCCACGGTCCTCTTCGATCTGATCTCGAGATGGGTGTCGTTTCCGCAGCCACGGTCGCGCGAGTTACGAGGGTGCGAGGTGGGCGTGGACACAGTGGCTATCGACGTCTCGGTGGCCGGGGTTTGCTGGGACACGTATTGCGTTGTCAACTCGTTGAGGCTCGATGGCCTATGTCGTGCGCCGACTTTCAAGGATCTGTGCAAGCGTTGGGTATTGCGCGAGAGAAGGAGGCAGAAAACGGGTTAGAAAGTGTAGATTGGATCTGTTCTGTCAGGCGTGGCACGGCCGTACCACGACAAACGTGTAGCCCATAGCAAGAGAAGGAAGAACGCACATTTTGACATCCTTCGATGACACCCTCCCATGAGTCCTCCTGGAAATAATAGCGTGGTTCATAGCAGAAGACGGCCACCGGTTTGGGGCCGTTTTGGACGTGGATTTGGGTGCGGTTTTGGCTTGCTGAGTGTCTTTGATCTGAGTGTGAACTACAATAACCGAACCGCGTGTCTGCTGACTCAGCCACAACACATACCAGATACAACCAGGGCCTACTCCTGATCGGCCATATGCGTTTTGGTTTTGCGGGACGAGTGCCGAGTGCTGAAAGAACATAACTGAAAGTGTTCGATGATATGATGATGACGCTGGATGATACCCCCGCGCGACGAGCTCGCCAAGATGAACCAGATATGTAGCCCAATAGCGAATGTATACCTCACTTGGTCACCGCCGAAGTTCAAAACGAAACATCGAAATCCCTATGACTCGGGTCTCGCACCTCACACACGAGATCCGGAGTTGCCGCCACATCTCCATTACAATGATCATCCGTCCGTACGTGCGGTCGCCCATCATAGAGCCAAGCCGAATTGAATAGTACGTCCTCTGAGGCACGACCGTCTCGAAATCCCGAGGGATGGCGGGGCTCAAACGTCAGACGGGAAGAGAGCATCCGAAAAGATCCCGAGTGGGCCTACGGTATAGCATCCAAACGGACGTATCCCGCATCCATCGATACAGGCAACTCTAGTATTGTATTAGAATGCATAGTATGTCCGGCCATCGTCACTATCGTCTCGTCATGAATCATAAATCCGCAGTGATGACAAGTCCAACAATGTCATTTCATTGTCACACCTGCTGCTGCCAGCGCGACACTGGTCGCCCAATCTCTACAATCCCAGAGAGGGGGGGAAGTCCGGAAGTAAGACGCGCTACGTCAGCACCATCGCCACTATCTTGACAACACAACACACGCACCGATAGGCGACCGCCAATGGTGCAACAAGCTACTCACGCCCCTGTCTCTCGTCGACTGCCCTCAGATCAACTCGACCTCACCGACGGACAACACCGTACCCATCTCCACATCCCCAGTCTGAGTCTGACGATTCGGCTGCAACGAAAATGTGGCCCCCAAATGATCCATGGACTCCAACGCTGCCTTCATAGACGGCAGACGATCCTGTCCCCTCGCCGCCACCGCCTCGTACGTTGGTAATCCGGAAGCCAAACCCAAACTAGCATCTGGTTGCATTCCGATTGACAGTCCGTCGAACTGATCCAGATCTATCTTGGAATGCATGATGTTGATATATGACTGGGATTCGTTGCTTTGTATCGTATGCGCCATGTTCTGTCGCAACAGATTCTGCGGTGCTCGCTGCTTTCGACGCGCACGTTGCTGCATCTCACCTTCGAAAGAGCGTGGAAAGAATATCTGTACATAAATAGATGTCCATTCCCTCGCTCAGTGATTTCGAACTGAAACACGCACGACGAGCGTGAGCCCGGAAGAGACGATGAGGCCGATACCCGCGAGCATACCCAGTAAATCTAAAATAAGACATGCTGAGAGGCTGAAATGCTGTGCAGAAAAAGCAATCTATCTCACCCGTCGGGAACCTAATCGAGGTCAAAAATTAGTCCCGTGCAGCGAAAATAAGTGCACGCACATCTTATCATTGATGTGTTGATGAGGTCGCACACCGTCGACACCGAGAATAATGAGTGGGATGGTGAACAGGAACCGGAACACGACACGGATGCACTATTTGCGATGAGAACTCGAAAGAGACAAGGCGATGAAGCAACGGACATTCAATTCATGAAACTTGTACAGCCGGACCAACGTGCTGGTCTCGACGCCGTGCTGTTTCTACGCGGAAAAGTCATCACATGGAAACACCTCGACCAACGACGAGAGTCATACGATACTTTGAAGGAAGGAGGGAAACGTCCACAGGACGGGCAAGAACCATATCGCCAATGAGAAACTTCCGAGGCCTCCGGCCAAAAAGGTGTATGTCTCACACTGCGATCCTGGATCAGTCGTCTCCCCCCAAGCAGACGCTCGTTCACCGACCTTGTACACGTCCTCGCGGGTGAAAATGGCAATCGAGGGCATAGCAAGCGGGGCGATCAAGGATCCGACGACCCATGTCTTGAAATAGGGACTCTGAAACCAGTTTTGATGTGCTGAGTCAGGATTGACGATGAAGAGCCAGAAGCATAGCGGAGCGGTCATCAACCGATAAGCCGGGAGAAAATCATGAAGCTTGGACATGAATGCGCATACCTTCCAAGTGAGTCACCCTGAGTCGGAGTTGAGTCAACGTCCGAGGACGCGTATCGACACCTGTGCGTTCAGGATATGTTTGCTGCAAGAGTCAGAGTAAATGTTTCGCCGGAGAAGTCGAGCTAAAAACACGTTACGGACCACATTGCAAACATATTAGACAAGAGGACTCAACTTGACGAGCTGTTTCAAAAAGGGACTGAGCACGCAGTCTGCGAGATATCAGGCGGAGGTGGCGACGCGGCTGGGACTCCCGTATCGTGGTATCCAATTTTGAGCGACGAGACGGATGTGTTTTCGGGGGCGGTGACTTGGGGTTGCCGACGTTTGAGGTAGAGGGAATGGTGTTGTTGAAGCGGATCACGTGAGGCGAAGGTGGTCTGGAGGGATTATCCAGTGTTTCCATCGGATCAGGCGGCGAGCGGAGCGTTGCAGTTGCTTCGTTTGCTTCATTAGATGAACCGACATTTCGGAGGCGAAAAAGGGCAGATTTCTATATTGGGTACTTGAATGGAAACGCAAAAATGCGCACACTGGGCCGGTCGTGCTGCTTGCAACGCGCCGAGCGTGTCCCTGACAGCACAGAGCTCCTGCTGTCGATCAGTCAACCACGTTCGTTCATCGAAGAAGAACAAAAAAAAGAAGTATCCAGAACGTGGGCCTAAACCTGATCAAACTCGAGACCAAACCTCAGCTCCAGTGTCCACTCACCAGCATACAGCCCTCGCACCCGGAATCGCATACCATCTGGGCGGATTTGCCACCCCCGGCTGCCAGCCCGCCCTCGGGCACACGAATACCAGCACCGGTACCTCGAACGACACCCATCCCCATTCACACTCCCCTGCCTCCCCCGACGTGACATCCCGGTGGCCCGTAACAACACCGACGCCGGAAGCTCAACGTTAACCATACCTCGGTCCTCAATGTAGTACAGCGCCACAAATCCAGTGTCATACTGAATGCGAAAACCATTATATCTGATGATATGTCCGAGATTGGAGAGATGAAAGTAGCCTAAGAAGAGGTAGGTATCGGTTTATTAGAAGGGCGTAGTATAGTTCGAAGGGCTTCTCCAGAGAGGGTACATGCGATCAAGAAGAATGTGATCTGATAGCCTGCAATTCGTTATGGTCTGCCTATCATACGTACGCATGTCCATGGCTCCGTCTAATATGCTCCTTCAAGGTATTCTCCCTCGTGAACGTATGGGAACAGAAGGGACATGCCCACTTTGCGTGGACATGTTGCTCCTTCACATGACGTTCGAGGGCCGACCCCTTCATTGGCGAAGCAGAACACCCGTGCCAAAGACACGGACATGGTTGCGAGTCTGATGTAACGCCGTGTTTATGATGTAGGTGGGGCTTGAAGTCCCCCCCCTTCACAACATCATTGCACAATATCCCGTTGTCTACCCACTGACAGATGACCTCCGTTTCGTCAATAACATACTTGCTGAACATGATCATATCCTGAGAGATTGTGTGTTGAGTCGGACTGAAGTTATGGGGGGAAAAGGCATACCGCACTGCTCCAATCATGATTGTAGGATGTCAAAGTCCTACTCAAACCCTCCGCAGTAGCTTTGCCGAGAGACGACGACGACGACTCGTCCACGAGAAAATCAGCGGGATTCGACTGTGATATCAGCAAGTCACGAAGAGGCCGGGATGGTGGGCAACGGCTCAAGAACCCTTGGGTGGTGAAAATGATCGCCTCCGTAGCAGGCCGCTCCTCCGTTTGTGACCAGCAATCTTGAATGAAATTCCAATGTGAGTCATCGATCGGTCGAGACTCTGGTCGGCCAGGCTTGTGGCCTTTCGCTAAGCGTAAAACAACGGCTGCATCTTCCCGAAATTCCGACCATGGTTGTTTTCCGGACAACACCTGCAGGAATATCAGCACGGAATTGACACCAGTGTGCAATGAACCTTCCTGGAGGGCGACACAACCAAAAGAGTATATATCACTCTTGGTTGTCCGGACAAACGTCTCGTCCGATTCAATTTGTTCTGGCGCAATCCAGCGCAAGGCACCCGGTCGTGTGGTGGACCTTTGGAGATAAGCCAATGCTTCTGGAATAGTTCCCACCGAAGAAGCGTAGCCGAAATCGGCTAAGCGCGCAGTGTAGTCGGCATCGAGAAGCACGTTATTCTGTCTAATGTTCAGACAAGAGCGACATTGATGTTTCTAGTTTAACGCACACAGTCCAGGTCACCATGGACAATCGGAAAAGAATGTACTGTGGGATGTTACTGTCTTTGAGCGTTCGAAATGATAACAGCGACCCACAGTAGTGCAGCCCATTGGCAATATCCAATAGCTACCGTGCGAGGTTAGTGGATGATAAAGAAGTCAACATCAAGTGGACGCACAAATTGGAGTCGGTGTACCAGACCTAGACTGTCATCATGCTTGGCCAAGAAGTTGTGAAGGGATTCATTTGGCATCCACAATGACACCAACGATACTGTACCCTTCATTCCAAAACCATATGCGATACCCAGGAATGGAACGACATTGGCATGGTCGAGTCTCTTCCAAATCCCGAGCTCTCGATGGAGCACCTACAAGACAGATTATATCACATTGGTTGGTTGTAGATAAGATGAGTTACCTTGACATATTTATCATCTGTATCTCCATCTATCGTGACCCTAAATCGGAAAGCCTTCACAGCAACCTGAAAGAGAAGTAAGTAACGGCCAGGAGTGAACCGAACTCCGCGGTCAGACCTCTGTTGATGTGGAATCACGAGTATAACGACATCTATAGACGTCACCAAAGGCCCCTCCAGCGAAATGCTCGGCTTTGGAAATATAGGGCGTGAGATCTGGTGGAAGAGCGGGATTGGCAGTAAGAAAGCTAATTTCAATGAATAAGGTATATCAGATCATCATACTACAAACTATCTAACAGACATACTTGAAGTTGGATATGAGTTGGTCCACTACGGCCGAGGTGTATGTGTGGTGTGTATTTGGTAGCGCAGAATGTATGGGGGGACCAGTTGTCTCAGATAGCTATCGAGAAGTGTAAGCAAACGGAAAACCATCCTAGGGAATGCTTACGTCCGCAAAACGGTCAAAATGTGATACTTGTTCACCAACATGAACGGGTACGGGAGGATGCTAGGAGGTGCTAAGAGGAATGTGGAAAATTCAGGGTAACTAACATACGTAAGGGAAAGCTCGTGGTGGCTGAAACGGTGAAGAATAAGTAGCGGTGTCACAAGAGTTCACCTGAAGTGAGTAGTTACCTGATCCTCGATCGAATACAGCCAAGGTACTCGCCACAAATACATCTCTCCATGCGATGTTGCTAATGCCACGAATTCACCAGAGGGAGAGAAACAAACAGCGTTTACAGAAGTAGGATGTTATAGATGTTGTCCGAAAGGATTACCAGAAGTTGCACCCCAGAAACGCACAGTCCCATCCCAGGACGCGCTCGCGAGGACTGATCCATCTGGAGAAAGGGAGAGGGAATTTATGCTGCGGGTGTGACCTGTCCATGGACATCCAATTGGTTTCCCTGTATCGGAATCCCAGCAGCGAATCGTTTCGTCGTATGAGGTAGAGAAGAGCCTGCTGCCACCATGTGACCACAGTACACAGTTGATCCAGTATTTATGGCCTTTCAACGGACCAAGGATGGACTGTCCACTCTTGACTTCATACACATAGATGTCGCCGTAGTCAGTGCCACATGCGAGTTTGTTGCCGTCGGGAGAGAAACAGACGGACCCGACGTCGTCGTCGGCTAGAGCGATATCATCGTTGACCAATCTCCCATCCGTGGTGTAGATAGTTACGATCCCGCCAGCAACCGCAATAAGTCGATCATCCGGCGAGATGGAAAGCTTGGGTGTGGTTCCCGGGGGAGTCCATTCGTGGACAAGTTCATGCGATTCGATGTCCCATATCTTGATCTCCCCATAGTTGCCACTGCCAATGATCTTCATGCCATCCCGGGTGATAGCAAGACTCCGTATCGTATTCTCGTGCTCCACAGATGTCCCTTCTTGCTCCCCGTTTTCCAAATCCCACACCTTCACAGTTCCGTCACTAGAGCCAGTGACAACTCGTCGTCTGTCGGGGAGATAGGCGAGTGTGCTGATAATGCCATCATGAGCCGAGATCACCAGATGTGGCTGAGGTCCATCGTCGTCAGACTGTTGTGATGTGACGCTTGACATGATGACGTTGTGCCAGTTGGTTGGAAGCTAGGTTGTCGGGGTGTTCGCAAAGGGGGGGTGGGGAAAAGACTGGTGGAGGGAGAACGCTCGCTACAGCTTATATTATATACCACGAGGTAAAGGTGAGGCAATGGTCTGATGGTGATGGGGTAGCCATCCCTTTAGCGCCCAATCCTGAGAACATTGGGGAGTCTAGGGAGCACGACCCTAGATGTAAGTCAGTGTGCTAGGAGAGGACAACGTGGGCTGTCGATCCTATGCGCCTGTCAGGCGCCCCTCTCCGAGGATTAGGGCCGTGCACAGTACACGCATGGACAGGTAAAGGGGCGGTATAGGGCGTGCGGTTTCGAGCCTGCGAAAGCTCTCGTCAGGGGGCTTAACCGCTACCCCGAGCGCCGCCCTTCCAGGGCCGTTTAGGTGAACTACCGACTTTAGCTATCGAAGGGAGTGGGCTGAAGCAGTGACCATAAGGGGTATGCTGGGCACAACCCAACGAAAGGATGGCGACTCAGATTTGGGTGGAGGCTTCTTATCAGCGAGAGCCATCAATGACCTGCGATAGGTATGATCCCGGACCCTTTCGGGTACCCGGCAGCGTTTCCTCGTTCCCGTGCAGTACCGTACCGGAACTAGCCAGCATGGATTCCTGTCCTAGCCATCCCAGAGTTGGGATTCGAGAAGCAACACTGACCTGCAATTGTCATACGCGTATGATCTAGCCCAGCCACGACTATATTTCTTGCCTGGCGCGATCACCATGTCCATCCATGTCCGAAATCAGATCCAATCCCAGTGCGCTTGTATGGGTTTTTCCAAGTCCCCGTCGAACATCCGAGGAACCAGCCCTGTGTCCGTCCTTGTAAACCCATACTCGATGACCACATCCATCACACCCAGGCAAATGCCTGCATTCCAGCTTCAGACATATGACGTTGTCTAGATGTGCATCATCACCCACCTACGACAGATCCATCGGCTCTTCTCCATCCTCCCCCTCTGGCAACTCCTCTACCCTCTCTCCAGTTCCATCCCCCTGCACTTGATCTTGTTCCTGTCCCTCCCCTTCCCTCCGTCCCCGTCGCCGGAGTTCTCCCTTCGCTCACCGGGAGAAAGGTGGCGGGTGCACAGGATATGTAGGCTGCCTACCCGTATCACAAACCCGAGCATGTCGAGGGGGAGGAAGATGCTTTGGAACGAGTATAGTACGAGGGTGGATGTGGTGTGTACGTCGTGTGAAGAATGGCTTGCGGTTAAACCCACCGCCGTTCCCAAAGTCGTTCAAGTCGTCCGCGGTCTTCTTCTTCGATCCGTTTAAGGATCTCGAGATCGTCGCCATTTCCGCAGCAACGGCCGTGCGGGGTATGAGGGCGCAGGGTGGAGGCGGACAGAAGCTATCGATGTCTCAGTGGCTTAGGTTTTCCAGGAGGAGAGCATCCGCATCACTTTGTCGACCCATTGAGGCTCGGTGCTCCGTTTCGTGCACCAACTCTCAAATATCTGAGACTGCAAGCATAGGGTGTTGCGCGAGACAAGGAGGGAGAAAATGGGTTAGAAAGGGTAGATCGGACCCTCTCAAAAGCAAGAGAAGGAAGAAGAACGCACCTTTTGACATCCTTCGATGGACACCGCTATACAGTGAACTCCCTCCTAACGCTGGACGAGCCAGAGTGGGAACAACGCTCTCGCGCCTCGAGTCCCTCGACGGACGGATGCTGGTTCTATCCTATGGTTCTCCTCTCTGCTGACTCAGCACGGGCTCTCGACTCTGCACAGCCACAACGCATATCAGATAAACCCATATGCTCCCTGATAAGCCATACGCGTTGTTGGTTTTGCCGGACGAGTGGCGAGTACTGGACAGATAGAACTAACAGTGTTTAGTGACATGATCATGATACTGGATTATGATACCCCCGCGCGACGAGCTCGCCAAGATGAACCAGATAGCTCGATAGCGAACATATACCTCACATGCAGATTCCGGACGACGACTGATGGGTAGGGACGGCGGGGCGACAAGAAGAGAGCAGGATCCCAAAGGATCTCAAGTGGGCCTACAGTGTAGCATCCAAACGGACGTATCCTGCATGTATCGATACAGGCAACTCTGGTGCTAAAATCCATAGTATATCCAGTCATCGTCACTATCGTCTCGTCATTAATCATTAATCTGCCATGATGACATGTCCAACACTGTCATTGTCAATGTCGCACCTGCTCCTGCCAGCGCGACGCTGGTCGTCCAATCTCTACACACCGAGAGGGAGAGGAAAGAAAGACGTGCTACGTCAGCATCATCGCCAACCATGTCGACAACGCAACACACGCACCGATAGGCGACCGCCAATGGTGCAACAAGCTACTCACGCCCCTGTCTCTCGTCGACTGCCCTCGGGTCAACTCGACCTCACCAACAGACATCGTACCCAACTCCACATCCCCAGTCTGAGTCCGGCGGTTCGGCTGCAACGAGAACG
>JBBPQV010000442.1:0-21060 GCA_038092675.1 Boletus rufocinnamomeus
TTCGAACTCGACGGTCTGATCTGTCGCAAGCAAATCACGCTCGATGGTTTCGTGAACGCCAAGACTGCGTGGATCGAAGAGGGTAGCGAAGGCATCAAGATCCATCTTTCTGGCCTTCCTGTAGGTCTCGTCTAAGACGTCCTTGTTTATGAAGCCGAAGGATGCTGGTTGGCATGCCTGAAAGAGGGCTTCAAGCTCCTCGGTCGTGGAATGCGCAAAATGGAGTCGACTGCATAGGGTTATCATCCTATTCATGAAGAAACAATGATTCCTCACTGAAATTCTGTCCCCTGGGCGTAGTAAAGAGAGAGCTGGTGTTCAGGTCCGGACAGAACGTACGCCCCTGCGAAACGGATCGCGGTGAGTGAGGACTTCCCTCAGCGCTTGTACTTTCGTCATGTCTTGGGATCGATGAGTAGAGACCTAAGGACTGGTGGTTTTATAATGTTTTTTTCCGATTGAATTTCTTACCCAGTTTCGAGACCCCTTTTCGAAAAATTTGAGAAACTCATCATTCGTTGGTTCACAAGCGGAGATGCCTGTAGCACGGGACTCAGACATACACGCAAGAGCTGGGGATGGGGGTTGTTGATCAAGTATACCAACCCGCCTTGCGAATGGGTTTTTTCGAAGGGGAGGAGCACACTGTGGAAGGTCTCATTCAACTTGAGGAGCACTGATGACTGCAGTGATCGATTTCTGTACGTCCGGTGTAGTCTGGGACTCTGGGTCGGTTGTTGTGTACATGATCAATAGTAATGATCTCACGTTCCAATTCGACTAAATGCGGTGACTCGGATTACTTTGTACTCATGCTACAGCTTGAGGTGGCCACCTCGTGAGTCGCCCACAGCTCGAAAGTCTTTGTCCAAAACTCGGGTCTCATCCATCGACCACATTGTCTTCACTCGGACTTCAAAAATTCAAGTTTACTCGAGACATTGTGCAGAGACAAACGAGCAGTTCTTGCCTAGGTATTATGAGCCCATCAATTGCCATTCTTTCGACAGTGCTATCTATCGGGGCAGCATGGCTTTACCTCTCTCCAGATCGACGACAAGAACAGAGGGGTACAATCAGCCTTGTAATGACAGCAGCAATCGGCCTGCACACTCTGCTTGTACTATCCAACCTCGTATCACGCCGACCTCCAAACCTGTTCGTGCGATTAGGAATACCCATAAACGTGCCAGTGGACCATATAAGGTCTCTGTTGATGAAGGAAGCCGGATTCAACACGATGGGGGAACGAGGCGCAGTCATTATTCCTCCTGAAATCCCAAAAGATGTCGACACATTGCTCACGAGGCTCGGCGTACATGGAAGCAGAGATAAATACGTGAGGTACGTGCATTCGTTCCTCCCTTGAAATGCGGAGCTCACGGGAGGCAGGTTCGGGCAACGTGCCATGCAGACGTGTTCGTATTGTTCCTCGACCGCCGACTATACGATTCTCGTTCTGTCTGGCGTCCTTCTTGAGTACTTGCGAACCGCTACGCTGCTCCTCTTCTTAACTACCAATATCAATGGCCGACAGAGATGGAGAACGAATGTCCTCGGCGCCCTCACGTGTGCATTCCTCGCTGAGGTCTACGCGTTCACCTCCGCCAGCGCAGTGCCACTCGAAAAAGACGCCAACACAGCGTTCATGGTACGTTGGTATTCGTACTACGACGCGTACATGGGTCCTGACGATGAATCATGACTAACGCAGTGGCACGACAATCTGTTCCTGGTTCGCAACGTGCTTTTCTTGGTGCTTCCCGTCTTCGTTCAGATCCTGCCCGCCATCTACCCTCCTCCTCCAGCCTCGGCAACGCTCGCTTCCGCGCTCGGGCGCCTTGAACGTACTCTTCCTCGTGCTCATCTTCTCAAATACTTCCGCCAAGCTGTCCTGAGGCACCCGTACACCCGTGAACGGGCGGTCGGATTCTGGGCCAATGATGCTGCCGAAGGCGCAACTGCACGAAGCAATCCAAACGTACAGACGACCGCGTCCAAGCTAGGGTTCGGGTTCGCAACACCGGCTGGTTCCGGAGACAAGAGTGGGCAAGAAAGTGTGTTGAGGGTAAATGCGAGGATGGCGGTTCAGTCGTTGAAACCGTTGTTTATGCCCCCACCAAATTGAGTGCGAGGCGAGACAGATGATTCCTGCGACAGATGCTCCTTCTCGAACTATGAGTGAATAGAGTAAATACAAGTGCAATAAACTTTATATATCTATGTTGCCCCAGGGTTGCCTGAAGCCTGAGCGACTCTTCGCCTTGTGGATTCCACAACTCTCGCCAAAGACAACAGCTTGTCTTCAATGATAGAGATTCGTTCGTTGTACGCCCGAACCAAATTGTCATGATCTTCCCTTGAAACGAAGGTGGCATCCATTGACACATCCCGCGATATTTCTGGCTGTTTGGGACTGGGCGGACGCGAGGGTATGGGTAAATCTGCTGGGGCTGGAGCTACCCACGTTCCTCCTTTCAGCAGGTGTTACATCAGCTATAGAAACCAGCCACTTACCACAACTTTTCCTTGGGGGGTTCAGTGGGAGATCGTGCGCTGCAAGTT
Source organism: Boletus rufocinnamomeus (assembly GCA_038092675.1). Lineage (NCBI taxonomy): Eukaryota > Fungi > Basidiomycota > Agaricomycetes > Boletales > Boletaceae > Boletus > Boletus rufocinnamomeus. Next base: position 2,566 of record JBBPQV010000442.1, read on the forward strand.
CGTGTGTTTGGGTGCGAGTGCGTTTTGCAGCGGGGGGAGGCAGTGAACCAGATCGACTACGTTTAACTCGGACCGAATGTGCATGTGAGCATTTACATTTGCGGATCTTGCACTGCAGGCAGCGACGGCCAGGTTGTCAGTCGCAGGTGATCCCGCGGTCGATGCAGGTGAGGCAAGACTCACTGTCGGACGAGGTAGCGGCGGGAACTGCATCTTTGACGATTTCGTTGGGCCCATTGGGATGGTGCTTGTACTCGTGCCGTCAGCAAGAAAGTTAGTGTTTACCGAAGCACTCGCGGGATTGGTGCCGGCACAGTACTAGATCTGTTACAGCGAGTCACAACCGCCACGTAAAATATATTGAGGATAAAAATCCCATGAAGGTTTGCAATGACCCCTGAGGCAATCTGAAGAATCGAAAGGAGACCCACTTTGGTCGAAATTCATCCTTCTACCTGCATGCACGCTGATGAACGGTTTTAGTTGAAATCAGGAGATGCTGGTCTGTTCCAACAAAAGAGAAACATTGCATGGAAAATACATATGGGGAGTCCAGAGACTCGATGTATATCACCCCTGTAGCAGCGAACATGGGAAAGACAGTTCGGAGGAGAGGCACTCCGAGCTCGCTAGTCTCGGCAGTGTGATCCTCTGAAACTCTCTTCAGCTCTATGGCAAACTCCCGAAGCGCAATTTAGCAACTCGTATGGCTCGCTCTCATCCTCATACCTTGGTGTAAGAACGCCCCAGAAACTGTGGCTGAAAAGATAATTTTTTGAGTAGTGGTCCAAGTCGGAGTACCATGAAACTCGGCTGGGTCGGCCTTACCTAATCTGGAACTCCACAGGGAAGCGCTGCAAAGTCGACGACGACACCCATCGCGAATGCGGCAATGATCAGGTTTATACTGGTGCAGGTGAGTCCACTTCAATTCATTCGGGTGTGACGACATATCTTTCTAACAATAATATAGAACAGGCAGGGGAAAACCCGGCTGTCAAAGTGGTATGTACCATATGACGATGAGGAGAAGGTGAGGTACTTAATGCCTCGATGATATCAGAGATGCGCCAGAATAACCTTGCTTTGTCTAGGTGAGGCTTCGGGGTGAGGTACACAGACTAGTCGCGCCTCGTGATCAGAAGTACCAGTCCAACTTCGTAGAGGTCAGTTGTTGTGAGGAATGACAACAAGCTTCCTCTCATCTACATGGCCCACAGTTCAAGAACCACAAGATAGTGTACCGTCGCTATGCTGGTCTTTTCTTCTGTGTGTGTGTCGATGCCAACGACAATGAACTTGCCTATCTCGAAGCTATCCATCTCTTCGTGGAGATTCTCGGTAAGCCTGGGCTCGCTGACATTCTACCATCTTCGATTGTTGACAAGCTTTTTCTCTCAAGATTCTTTCTTTGATAACGTGTGCGAGTTGGATCTTGTTTTCAACTTCTATAAGGTCAGGAACCTCCTTCGGTCTTACACGTCACCCTTTTTCACCCACCGAACCTATCAGGTATATGCCATTTTGGATGAAATATTCTTAGCTGGTGAGATCGAAGAGACCAGCAAAGATGTTGTTTTACAAAGGCTAGAGGAATTAGAGAAGCTAGAATGAGCCCCTGGTCGTACGCCCGTGTATGACTCTCACCGTTTCCATTCCATGATCTACCGACCTCGAATTGCATCGGATGCTGACATTTTCCATTCGTAAAAAACGTTATGGTTATACAATGCCAGGAAATTTGAATCACAAGTGGATTTTATACCTTTCCAACGTAGCGATTTCTGCCACTCGACCCCACTCCCACCGAGACGCTTCTTGTCGGGTCTCACATACGTAACCTCGCCACCAAGCTTTGAAAATGCTTATGGGAGCTGCGCCCATGAACGTTACATGAATCAAGCATGCACTGCATCGAAATGAAAACCTGGGAAGTATACCCATGTTTCATCCAGCCCTGGACGTGAGTACACGTTACGAGTGCTTGCGGTGAGAATGCTGAAACGATCATAGCTCTAAGTAGGTCAAAGGTCACTATCAGACGTCACGGCTTCTCAGCCAATGGGGCGAGATGTTATCGATGCGGTCAGATGTGATCGTCGTTGGAAATGCAGTGCAGTAGTGTGCTTCAATTGGTCTAGGGATCTGGAAATCTTCGCTTCACACAGGCAACATTTTGTTTCATAGGTTTTCATCGTGCCTTGCCTTATCACAGCCTCGCAAACAGCGGAATTGGTTGACAAATGCTGCTCGTTTCAAGAATTTCCATTTCTTTCACATAGAGCACCATGACTGATCGCTGGTTGCACGTGACATTTCGCGTCCATTCCAGCCTTGGGATGCTTTCCCATGCCCAATCAAGGTATTCAAGGGCTGATGCCCATTGTAAGAACGTCCCAAAAAACCTTCGAGGACACAGTGTAGGGTTGTGTCCTGTGCTTAGGTGCGTGGCGTTGAAATACATTTGTTCGCGAATCATATTGCTTAGATTCGACTGGTAGAGAAGGGCGCGTACAGCTGATCATGGGTACGCCACCGAAAACAATCCATCGTTCATGGAGCCTTCAGCCGCTAACCTTGGGAGGACATAAATCAATGGTAGTCATATCCCGGCTTGGGATGAAACAAATGTTTCGTCTCTGAAATCGGCGCCGGTATAGCCAAATCTACTTTGGAATCCCCACAAACATCTGCTCACACGCTTACCTGGCGGAAATAAGACATTTAAGAAGCGTGAGCCATTCGTATGTGATGCAATCTGGATCTAATTTTGTTCTCTGGGCAGGGTTGATGCCCCTACGGACCGCTATCTGCATATCACAAAAGTTACCACCCACCCTCCGCCCTTCCCTGATACCAACAATACATCTTGCATTTGATTTCTTTGCCGACGCAGCAAATCGCAGGCGCTCGTTTGGATGCATGACATTGTCAACCGACTGTTGAGTTCTCACATGCACACGCGGACGCCCATGGTTTTCGCGTGGACATTCCCACTAGCGTAATTCAGCGATCACGACATCAAATCTCCCAACTCCGAGTGTCCCTGTCCTCTCCACGTTACAGGCCGACCATTCGGACAGGTAAAAAAGTGGGTCCCGAAGCCAAACCTGCTAATGGGGGGAGCGCACAAGATCAGCAATGATGTAATTGTGCCTATCCGCATCCGGCGTTGTTCCCGCACCCCGTTTCCAAAGGCGGGCGTTTTGGCGATGACGGTCACACTTAAAAAGGCCAGGCCAGGTCTTTTGTTGGTGCAATATTTCACTTTCTTTCCATCACACAATCTCGGTTGTCATTTTGCGTCTGTGTTTGCCATTGCTGGGTGATATTAGTCTCCAGTAGCTCCCTCCCAAACTCAACGCCAGTTGGAGTGCGTTGATCCTGTCGCTCGTTCTCCTTCTCACTTGGTACATTGTCACAACCGCTGGATCTAACTGGTAAGTAGCCGAGCTTTTTCTGTCAAGACAAAGTTTCACTCGACGAAATGCTTGTTCCCAGGTAATGCTGAGCATCATCATCACATGGAACTGTCGTTAGAAACGTATCGGGTCATCGTCAAACACGTGGAAAGTAGAGCAGACCTCTGCACCCTCTGCAGGGTAAACAAGGGGTTTCAACTGGCAGCAGAGCGGGCACTGTACAATACCATGTACGCAACGGATGCGTGGGACACATTCGGGCTGTGCAGGTTGTTCGCGGGGACTCCCCGCCTTGCAACAATAGTGGAAGCTCTGACGCTTTTCGTCAGCGGCGAGGATGACGGTGACAGCAGTCCCCAATCCGAGGTCCGTTTGCCGAATGACTTTTGGCCAACCGTATCCCAGGCGCTCCACCATACGACGAGACTACGCTTCTTGAACCTCCACCTCGACAATGCTGGCGACGCTGCCCAGGCGTGGATTCTCAACGGCACCGTATTCCGGCTTCGTAGCTTTCACTGTGACCTGCAGTGGGATGCTCATCTTGTATCATTTCTGAATACCCAACCCGACATCAATGACTTGTATATCATAGACTATTCCGTTCCCGAGGACACTGCCCAAACCTCCACATCTGTATCGCCACCCCTGGACCCTGGCGCGCTCCCGGACTTATCAGCCTTGGAATGCACCTTTGCCGAAGCTGCGTGTGCCCTGGTTCCCACCAGGCCTATTTCCCGACTCAAAACATGTTTCTCTAAAACTCGGCTGCCAGAGAAGAGGGAGGAGTTGTTGCTCCTGTTCTCAAGGTTAATGGAGACGACACATCCTCTTCGTTCGCTCGATATCGCTGATTCAAGTTACTCCGAATCATTCTCCATGGATCTCCTCACCTCCGTGGTGAGATTGCAGAGCCAGGTACACGACCTACGGTATCTTGGAACACTCGTCCTGCCCATTGATGGCTACGTTGTATGTAGTTCTGTCTCGACAAGGCCGTTGTTCAAGTTGGCTGATACCCTTTATTAAGCGTCTCAAGTTTTACGGGCTTCTGCGGATACTCCGTTCTCTAGAGTGCGTCGAAGTGGACGTCTCGGAGTGGGAACCACCACCATCTATTCCGGCAGGTGTGCGGGCACTGGCAAGTGAGCTGCGGCTTTACTGTCCATCACTCCAGCGGGTAATATTTGTCAACGATTTCGAGAGGACGGTCATTGCCGCGTCTCGTGACAGCTACACTCCTGACTATGATACCAGCACCGAAAATATCTGGAGAGAATTTTAACTGGTATTTTCTTTTGGAACTTTCCCTCGAATGTTGCCATGCTAACTTCATAATAGAGCTTCGTTCCCCCTATCATTCGTCTTGTTTGCCGTTCTTCGTGTTCACCGCATGTAGCCATAATAGAAATCATTGAGGATCTCCGCCTGTCACAACGATCTCGCGCCATATGCTGCTCAGACATGTAGCTTGCGATCCATGGTTATATCGGGAACCCGATCGTTGTCGTCCGGGAATAGCCCACATGCGACGCATGCAACCCTGTACATCCTCGGCCATGGGATCACATGACCATTCTTGACTCAAACGGGTCAAACTTAAGCTTGACGTGTGTATGTAACTCTATTTAACTTCCTGCCCCCTCTAAGTGCTTTGAACTCAGACAACGGACGGTTACCAAAAGCTGACGAGGTATGCCAGCATTCCGATCCACGCCTTGGGGAAGTTTGGAGCTTACTTGCTAGGATGGTAAGCCTACGTTGTGCGTGGGTAACGCCCAAAACTTCTTATAGTCAATCGGCCTCTGGTCACTTGTCTTTACGAGATAAACGGCAAGTTTAAGTAGGAATCCTATGCATCGCTTTGATCACTGCCCGTTTCTGATGCGACCGTTCCCGTGCTCACTACGATGTTGGCCTTTTCTGTTGAGCCCGCCCGCGAACGCATGCGCCGTCGACTTCTGATGTGAATAAGGGTAAATTCGTGCCTCGAATCACGGAACGTCACCCAAATGTGCAAAGGAACACGCCATTCATATTACGACGATGATTGAAAGGCATGCACTTTCTGGTGCACTGTTCGACCCTGACTGACTGACGGAAGAACGAACAATGATGGCCTCCTTTCTAGCGACTTCACATTACGGCCTTGTGGCAGAAGCACATTGCGCAGCGTTTTTTTAAATGACCACCCTCTTTTCCGTGCGTTGCTTGGCGGAACATGGTGTTGCAGTGTGGGCTAACGCATACATTGCACTCGTGTTTGCCAGTGATGAGTCGTTTTGGCTGATGAGGACATAAGTTTGTCCGTGCGAATCTTCGCACAGAAAAAACGCTCCCGAGAAGGTCTGTATCGGTGAGGCTTAGGCCAGAAAACATGCCCTTGACTTGCACCAAAGTTTAGTCTGCTCATTTGAATTCGGTAACAAGTAGGACCGGGCCCGATCAATTGACTTGTAGGAGATAGCTTGTGCATTGGAATGGTGATCGAGCCTAAACTCAAAGCCGTCCGGTTGGGGTGTATCTATAGGGATTGATAACATGGTTGAAAGTTCCATTGCTGCGGTACTGCGGTGCACATTTGTTGATTAGTCCCAGGTATGTTGACTCAACTTGAATCACTGAAACCCCCGTGCTATAGTGTATCTCGTGTTATCTTATCGTTCCTTCATCTAGCGGGAATGGTGCGGCCGACATGATCTTCGGTCTGCCAAAAAGGAAGACCGTCTTCGGTTATGTATTTGTCGCTGGTCTGCCGTCCCATGGCGCTTCGCCGAGTGTTTGGAATCCCATGCCGATCGTTCAGTCTGAATCCCGCAGGACGAGCGTCACTGCGCTCGATTGCCGCCCACGTCCTACGTCACAGATCACAGTTATGATGTCATTTGCTACGCATGTCATCATCGAACCACTACACTTGCCTAATGCGTATGGTGCTCTTGGACCGTATATAAAGGAAGGCGGGGGCGACGCTCTCCCCCAGTCGCATCTTCTTCCCTATTTTGTCGCATCTATCACTGTACCATCGATATCAGACACCAAACAAACATGACGAACCAAGATCCTAGGTGAGTAGGCGAGACAATTTGTGGACGAAGCTTTGTGATGTTGACAATGCACCGTAGCAAAGTCTCGGGCCAGATCCACTCTGTCAAGGGATCCGTCGTCGAGACCGTACGGTCCCCCCTTGTCGCACCAGAAATGGTCTGATGTTCATTTAGGTTGGCGATATGATGGGCTCTCAGGGCTGGTCGCAGGCGGGCAAAGAAGAACACACCCGCGGCGAAGAGGAACGTACGGCTGCTCAGGCCAAGGGTTACGCGGAAGGCACCACCGATAAGATGGGCGGCTACAAAGATTCGGTCGTCGGCGCCGTCAGTGGAGACAAGTCTCAGCAAGCTGGTGGTAAGTGATGCAGATAAAGGTTTTTGTACCAGGTTACTGATGATTGCGACAGGGAATGCCAGGAAGGAGAAAGGCCAGGCTCAACAGGAAGTCAACAAGCCTACACGCGAGTAAATATCATATCTGTAGATTCAGGACGTTGTAGAGCGCTGTACGTTTCGGCCGTTGTAAATCAGAAGTCTGATGGGATAGCCACCTTCCCTTTTCGCCGCGCTCGTTTCGGGCAATGCTGATCTAACGCTGTGCGGGACCGTGGATTTCCTGGCATTCTGCTTAGATTCGAGTCATTCTCCGGAAGAAAGTCGAAAGTATTGCGTACAGTTTTTATTCTAGCTTCCGACCGAGACATTCAGTTACACCCAACTCTGTGGATTCTTCAAGACTTTTACAATCCGTTCCTCCTCGCTTCCTGCCTGCGCCCCAAGCTCAGACATGTACTCCCACCTCGCCGTCTCCGGTAAGCTCATTAAGATGCTCTCGATGCGCGCGGAAGGTGTCTTTAGCCCAAACTTGGTGCCCCTGTCATACACCAAGTTGAACTCCACGTATCTTCCTCTGCGAAGAAGCTGCCATCGACGATGATGATCTGTGGGAATGTCGCGTTTCTTCTGCAGAAGGGGGATGTACGATGGGATGAAGGCGTTTCCAAGGCGCGAGATAAACTCGAAAATCTCCTCTGGTTCTCTCGGCCTCTTGACTTCCTCCGAGATGCGGGTGTGCTTCTCGTTGCAGAGGTCATCGAGGAACAGACCCCCAATTCCACGAGTCTCCTGCCGGTGAGGGATGAAGAAGTATTCGTCGCACCACTTTTTAAATGTGTTGTACAACTCGTCATTCTGACAAGCATCCCTCAGAGTTGTGTGGAAGTGTCTCGCGTCCTCCTCATCAAGGTAGGATGGTGTTAGGTCGGATCCACCACCGAACCACCAAGCAATGATTTTACCCGTCTGATCTCCGTCGTCTGCTTGTTCAGTGATTTCGAAATAGCGGTAGTTGGCATGTACAGTCGGTTCGAATGGGCCGCGAGGATGGATGACGAGACTGATGCCTGCGGCGAAGAATGGGAGACTGGTGTTCTCGTCGTAGGGGAGGGAAGAGTGATCTGCCCGCATCTCTTTGATCGCAGCCGGAGGGAGAATGCCATGTACTACGGACACGTTCACTCCGGCTTTCTCGAGTTTGGTCTGCAGCGTTGAGGTGGCCTGACCAGCTTCGGGTGTGCATGCGAAGACGCACGATAAGCCTCTGCCGCCTGATGCTCTGGTCCATGCGTCACGCTTGAACTTCGGCGCATTGGGGTCGAGTTGCTCGAGCGCGGTGACGATATCATTCTGGAGACCGTCTATGAACGTTTCCACCTTCTCGCGCATCGAAGTCGCCATGGTCGTAAGTGCTGAGATTTGCCAATTGTGCGGCGATCGTTGATAGATACGTTAATTCTCTAACTTTCAGGCTGAGTTTGGGGTTTTTGAATTTCGGACCGTCTTCTAGCTGGCTTTCAGCTGATCAGGCGCGATATCCCCGAACGCGATACAATCACGTGCCCTTGGTAGAGAGAAGATATTGTGTTCAACTGTTCCCAGACTAAGACATTGTCATTGTCACCGCACATAGCGCACAGGACTACACAACAATTTTCGAAAATCGTACCATCATGGATGCCCGTCTCAGACGAGTAAACAAGGAAATTACAGGTTAGTGGTCGTGAGACATGTTGGAGTATCGCTGACCCACGCCTCGCTCAGACTGCAAAAACGATAGATCCTCCAGCATTAGTATCGATCTCATAGATAACTCGCCTTTCCACCTCAAAGGATCGTTTCCGGGACCGAAAGACACGCCGTATGAGGGCGGTACATTCGAGGTGGTAAGTCAACCTTTTTCGTATACCGATGGTATCGCAGACGCCTACGGTATAGGATATCGTGATCCCCGAATCGTATCCATTCCAGCCAGTCAAGATGAAGTTCATCACGAAGGTGTACCATCCCAACGTCTCCTCGGCTTCTGGTGCCATTTGCCTCGACATCCTGAAAGACGCCTGGTCCCCTGTCCTCACCCTCAAGTCCACGTTGATATCGCTCCAGTCCCTTTTGTGTTCTCCTGAGCCAAACGACCCTCAGGACGCTGAAGTCGCCAAACACTACACGACGAGCAAGCGTAGCTTCGAAGAGACGGCGAGATATTGGACTCAAGTCTACGCCGGAGGCTCTGCTTCGCGAGGCAAAGCCCCCGCGAGGGAGTCGCACAGAGACGAGGTAGCAATTGCTGGCCTTGAGAGGGCACATGTAGACCAATTCGAGGGGCTCGGGTTTGAACGACCGAAAGTTGTGCGTATCTAACAAATATTTTCCCTTCGCCCGTTACTCATTCTTTCCACGGACAGATTGATGTCCTCCGGAGATTGAATTACCGCGGAGCGAACGTAGCAAATATTTCGGAAGATAAAGTTGTGGAAGAACTACTGAAATGACACAGCTGTCAGCATACCCCTCGATGTGAATCCGGTATCAAATGTCTGTATCCCTGCACCGTTTATGTCACTGTATCTACCTTCCTCAGCATTCTCGCAGCCTATTCGTCCGGCTGCTCCTTATCGCCCATGCCTGTGCAGAACCCTGACAACTCAAGATCCCATCGCAAGGGGTTAGTCCCTGTGTGAGCCGACTGAAGGTAATGGCTCAGAAACACGGTTCTGAGAGACAGTTGCCCTTCGCCGTGCGATTCGCCGTTCTAGCAACGACCTTTACATTCTCACCGACGCTGTTCTTGTGAGAGCGCCTTGACGCTTGGTTCTGCCAGCTCAGACGGTGGAGCTTGGTTGCGTGATTTCATTTCAGGGTCCCACTTTCGAAGGCAAGGCGGAGCGGGCAACACGCCTCCGAATGGTATGTGGCAAAATGAAGAAGGCGCGTTGGCAATACCGGTACTGACGGTAACCTATTTCTAGATCTGGGATGAACTGGGCGACGGGTTGTTGCGCCGTACAATGGGGCTCGTCAAGGTCCAAAATGCCCCCTCCGCAACGGACCTCCACGGCGATCACCTGTGGGCAGGGTGCAAGTAAAAATTGCTACGTATAACGACCCAGGTCGTACAAAAAAATTAATCCAAAAAAAAAGAAAAAAAAAGTTCACATTTGTCCGTCTGCTGCAAACGTAACGAATGTGGGGTAGGGGGTGCGAGCCGCAACTCAATTATTAAAAAGCTTAACTGGTTTCGGGGTGCCGCTGATAGCGCGAGGGAGGCAAAGAAAAAAGAACGAAAGACGAAAGATAGCGTTGGTGACCCTGCCGGCAGAGAGAGCTCGCGGAGGGAAAGCGAGCGAGTGCTCGGTGCGCTGAACAATGCGATGGCGAGCGAGTTGGATGTCGAGGGACGGACGCATGCGTGAAACCGACCACGAGGGCAGGTGGGACACCCCTTCCTACTATATTGGCTATGAACCAAGTCAGCGCATGACAAATTCAATTGAAAATGTTCCCGCGAGTGATTTGGAATCATAGAATATAGTAGGCCTGGGGTGACACCAAGAGCCACTCAATGGGCTGATCCAGGCAATGGGTCCAAAGAGCAAGGTGGGGGAGTGGCAAGGAGGGTGAGAGTGGAGTGGTTGGGACTGCGAGAAAATTGGGTTGGAGGGTTTCAAGACCTCAACCCGTCGCGACGACCGCTCCTTTTATACGATTCCCCATCACGTCGATTTTTCCACCGCTGCAGTGCTCACAATTTGGAGGCATGTCTGCCCATCGAACCACGCCGGCTCTTTTTCGTCACATAATTTTCCACAACGTCCCATGTAGGCATTGTACATCAGCACCTGATAATCACACTGATCGGGCACCCTGCAGGCAAGTCACAAAAGGAAACCGGACATGGATGTCCTATGAACGGCAACGTCAACATTGAGTTTAGAATAAGGGATACGGACATTTCATGAAAGTCCGACACGCACCGTGGTCCGTGGAGAGCACAGCCGATAGCCTCGTTGACATACTAGACGGTCCATTCGTAAGGGTTTACACAAAGACAGGAATTTCAGGGACTGAGGGACTTGTTTACGCTAGTCCTGGTTTGTCTACCATGACAGCATCCCGGGCGGTGGGTGTAATTGTGGTTGGTATATGTGCGCTTCGAGGGCACGGGGATCAACGTGTGAGTTCCACTGATCACCTGAGCGCACTCGAAATGGCCAGCAGGATCATGTCCAGCTATAGCGCGTTGGCGTCGAGAGGCGACAAACCCTCCTCATCAGAAGGACACTGCAATGCAGCCGCACGTCGACCGCTGAAATGAACGTCCGACGCTCATCACATTTCTAGGCAAAACAAGGCGGTGTTGGAGGTCGGATCAACCGACGGTTATGGAGAATGAAAGCTCTTAGCTCGTTTTGCCGTAACCGGGCTGGACGTGGTGTCTTGGGGAAGTTGGAGCTGCGCTCCATCGAGGGAAAGTCGAACGTAATGGCGCTAAGGAGATGATGCAGATGCTACATCCATCCTTCAGGTTTCCGGATAGAACTAGTGCAGAAACCGGCGGAGTAAGGGTTTTTTTTCTGCGCCGTCCTTTCACTCCACCGCCATTCCGAATGAATCAGATCACTTTCAGGGCACTCCTGAAACGTGTTGATCTCTGACGCATGCAGAGATAGATCGGCTCAAGTGGAGCGCCTCCAATATTCTTGGATTGACAGACCAACCTAAAAAATATCCGCCTTTAAACCGTGAGGAAGATGTCAGACGAAGGGCCGGTGGTCAACATTGCTAAGTATCCACATTTTCCAGATGGACACTCGGGGTACAGGGTGGTGGTATCATTACAACAGATCACCGCGATTGACCTGGGTGTTCGCTGTCAGTCGACGACCAGAAATACTTCCATTTGGATTCAAGGCCAGCACACTTACACTGCCCCCCTGCCGCTCGTTTAGTGCGAGGTAAAGTCAGGGCCCCTCTCCAGGCTGTGATCGCCGCTGCCCACCCGCCTCACTGTCCACAAGCACCATCTTCATGCGTGTATATTCCACCGTGTCCTTGAAAAATGTATCACCGAAAGGGATGAGACCGCGCTTTTCATACCACTGGCCACTACTAAGCCGGGCGTCGCACCAAAGGACTGTTGCACCCATGCTCGAGCAATAAGATACCACGTAGCGCAGCAAGCTTGTCCCAATACCTTGACCCTGGAACTCTGGGTGGCAAGCGAATTTCCTGAACCGTGCTGAGGTCCGGAGATCGCCACTTGCTGTACGATCATCAGCCCCGACGGGTGGAATGGGCTCAAAAAAGACAGAGATAACAGCGACTGGCTTGTCCTGAGAAGGCACAAAGGCACCGAAATGGTACCCGTATTTGTCCTCGTCGAGATGAACGTAATGGGCTGGCTTGTCTGGCCACAGGACCAAGTGACGCAGCTCCTCCGTCAATTCTGCCGTGATATGGCTGATACGCAACGCTGATACTGAAAAAAAAACACGTGGTTGGGTGTTAATAATTGTAGATTTTTATTGGACACCTACTCTCTGTGGCTTCCGCAGTCACGGCTCTGGCGTTCGCTTCAACAACAACCGCAGACACCGCCATACTCGTGAATAAAGTTTCCGAGACACCAGAGTTGTAGCCTGAGCAACCCACCTTCCCGTTTCGCCAACACAGTTGCCTAACTAGGCAGGGTCAAGCATTCAACTTGAACTTTACAATTTGCAACAAGATCCGCAAACTCGACACAACAGCAGTGTATTTCATGCCGAACATTATCCTGACCCACCGCATGTTAAGCGAGCCTCTGACCGTGCCCCAGGAGTTCGTGTTCAGCAAAAAAAGGTAACACAACCCGATCCGCCCTTCGCGGCTCTAATGTATGACGGCCTCGTGCCAAATCGCCATCCTGTCGATATCCATTACGTGGGAATCTTGATTCTACGTTAGACAACTGCTTGTGGGTCCATCCTGTGCTTCAGGTTCTTATGCTTACGTTGTGCCTTCTACAGATCTCACTTTTCGTCCCAATCCATTCTGTTCCACTCCGTCGTTTCCACGAGTCATTGACCGCCACCTAGATCATCTTCTCAAGATGATCGGTTTGCGTTCGAGATGAATAATCTCCTTAATCAGCAATCGACCATATCGCCAAATTTATACGAGCCAACAATTAATATTCACATCCACATGAACGCAACCCTAGGCCAAAATCTTGAAGTGGAGTGTCTCCTGTCACACACTTGTTGGAAAAAAATAATTCTCCGACAGATCACAGTCATCGGTCCGATCTTCCTTTGGCGGTCAGACGCCTGTCCACCTCAGGGGACCATAATAGTCCAGAGAGGCAGCTATCTCATTAAGATTGGCTGATCGCCTCTCTTGACAGTACTCCGCAGTAGTGGTGGCACACTGTGGAGGTGAGGCGTTGGGTTCGTCATCCTTACCGAATAGCTTCTGACATCCAACGATACGAAGGACAGCATCCCAGAGAATTCCCTGGGGTTTGGCTCGATTGGTGGCACTCGCCGTATACGTGCCTCCTCTACATCATGTCCTGCCTCATGTCATGATGTTGAACGAACGAGACAGCTTTATGCTGCATGTGGTATAAACCAGTAACACGCATTAGAGTTTCGACTCGTTTTTGGTTCGCGTACCAACGAGGCTCGTCATCATTTCCGATAGCGCGTAGCCCAGTGGTATTTTACTTGTGGTACCATTGCAGCGGCACTTCATTTCCCCCACTCTCTCGGACGGAACATTGAATACTTATCGACCTCCCAACGAGGTTCTGACGCGTCGCGAGCCATCTTTATCGTGGTGACGACCCATTCGGGAATTTATTTGTTCCCAATGCACGTGTTCTGGTTCTGGATGGTTGTCGCCAATGCAAGTCCCTGATCTCTCAGACTCCTTGTTCACTCGTGGGGGTAGCACCTCCTGTCCCATTCTATTGATCACAGCAAAGGTTAGTCGTGTTTGTCGGCTGGTAGTCCCCCACCGCAACTTTCCCGGAAGGTAAGTAGCTATAACGGCTGTTCTCTTCGTTTCCGGGGCCAAGGGTTGTCAAGTGTACTTTATTCATAAAGTTGACATCCATTATTTTTCATAACGTGCATCTACGTTCCGTTCTAAAGAATGCAGGGTATCCCCCTCTCATTACGCCGCGTTGGCAGCGTTTCCTGGTTGCGTATGCCGTGCTAAGCCATCTTCCATTTTCTCGGGTGGCTGGGGCTCATGTATTGGGATCGCAGCTTTTGAAGCATCTCATCTCTTCGCCGTGCTTCCACCACATTTTTGCGAGCCTCGAAACCACCCACCAAATCAAACCAATAGTTCACCGTGTTTGTCGGCTACTAGTCCCCCACTGCGACCTTCTCGGAAGGTAAGTAGCTATTTATAACGGTTGTTCCTTCGTTTCCGGGGCCAAGGCTGGGTCAACTGTACTTTATTCGTAAAGTTGACATCCAATATTTTTCATAACATGCATCTACGTTCCGTTCTAAAGAATGCAGGGTATCCCCTTCTCATCACGCTGCGTTGGCAGTGTTTCCTGATTGCGTATGCCCTACCAAGCCATCTTCCATTTTCTCGGGTGGCTGGGCCTCATGTATTGGGGTCGCAACTTTTGAGGCATTGTCTCTGTTCCGTGCTTCCACCACGCTTTTGCGAGCCTCGAAACCACCCGCCCAACCAAACCAGTGGTTCCTTGGACAGTGTGGTCCACGCAATACATGTATCCCGAGTTGAAAAGCGTACAACGCCAACATCAACAAGGAACAAGCCCGCCAGCCATGCTGGACGAATACCTCCGTCCCAACGGAAGTCCCCATGACTTGCCCAATGAAGATCTACGCTGCCTATCAGTATAGCCCATTGTTATCTTTCGACGCCGTGTAATCACCGACAGAATGAGAATAGCGTTCAGACGAGCTCGTGCGGCGTTAGAGATACTACAAGTGATTATCGGCATCTTGTTTATTCACCATCGAAAACGAGATGTACCTGAATACTGCCGTAGACAACGACACCTGCTGCATTTGACGGGCGACATCAAGCCCGAAACAGGCGATGATGACCGCCGACACATTGATCCCCCCCGCAGCGGTTTGCACAGATTGGAAGACGAGAAGGACGGATGTCGCTACCAACGTTGCGTACCATGGTATGAGATTGTCAATCAGCCGGCCCGCAAAGGGGCCGACGAGCACACCGAGCATGCCCACAAGTCCGAAAAGGCCGATGTCAAGTCTGAACATGGATGAGTCACGTGACATAGAAAACCGACAGCAGACAGTCGAGAATCAAGATCACCCACGTCGAGTAGTAGTATGGCTGTCCACCGAGCAAGAACGTCAACGTGACCCAGAAACTGGTGAAACACGCGCTGGATGCTATGTTGATCAGCGCGGTCTGTATCACGAGTGGTTCTGTGACGGCGTATTTGGCCATGGTGTACAGAATGTTGAAGTACGTCAGATCGCGATTTTTAGCTGGATAATCTGGCAGGACCAAGTACGCGCCGACCAACACAAGACACTGGACACCGATGGCCATGTAATAGACTATCCGCCACGTATTGAAGTTGCCAATGACCCCCGCGAGCACGCGTGCGATCAAGATTCCAAGCATGAGGCCAGAAAGTACCACGGATATGGCAGATGCTCTGCGTTCTGGTGTAGCCAGATCGGCTGCAAGGGGCATGAGGATCTGTGGAGTGACGCTGGCGACTCCGATCAAGAAGGATAACACTTCAAAGACACGGAGGTTGGGCGTTATGCCCAACCCGATGGTAAGCATGGCCGACACCAAGACCAACAACAAAATTAACTGTCGTCGGCGGACTAGATCTCCTAGAGGGGATATCAGAATGAGGCCTGTCGCATATCTGTCGCATATCTGATTAGCGTGTTGATCACTCGCACTGATTCATACACAGTATGAACTTGATTTACCCTGCCTGTATCAACGTTGGTATCCTGTGAGATGGTTTGCCTTTAACCGTGTCTTTTGAAAGTGACGAGGTTGCCTACACTGATATTTCGCTGTAGGTGACGTCAAAAGACTGAGATAATTCGACTGAACACATCAGCGATAAGAATGGTTACAAAAATACACGAAAGTCTTCACATACTCAACAAGGGTTGACAATAGTATAAATTCGCGACGGCTAGAAAGAAATCAGGAAGGATCTGTCACGATGGTCCAAGGACGCACTGAATGTACTAGCAAATCCAAAGGAGACGTTTAACACAACTCCGAAATGGAAGGGCTTGTCGGAATCGTAGCGCAATCTCTTCGGAATTGGGAGGATTCCGAAGTCGGTTGAGGGCACGTCGATCTCTACCCTGCTGGCGAAGGGTGCTGGGCTTGGCACACCGACCTCAGCTTCGGTGGTCGAGGAAACCATGAGAAACCATCGCTGGAAAATGAGAAGCATAAATAGCACAGGAAAGCGTGGCGAACTGGGTGTGGGACCAGACTTGGTCGGCAGGCAAAGTCATGTTCATTGATTATGCGAAACTTAAGTTCCGAGTCATGACCCAGTGTGGGCGCACTGCGCAGTACCAGGCCATCGGGATTCGGCAACCGGTTAACACCCGTGCACGTAAGCGAGTCAAGGTCAGGGGTCCTGAAGTATGCCTGCACATATCTTGCAAGGCGTGTTCCAGAGGTATTCAGCGTCATTTTTCTATTAATCAATGCTAACATTATCATCCCGTTTGTCCCGAGTCTAGGGGAGCACTCTTACCCGCAGAAGGGCCCTGGAAAGTCAAGGTGCGAGCGATTTCTACGGATTCGTACCTCAATCTAGAGTAATGGGACCTGGGATGATATCAGCTAATCTATAATAACTTGAAGTTGGGTCGCACACGGAGTCACGACTCGAGGATCTCCACGTTCCTCAACGACTTTTCCTGGCCAGCGTATGCTTGTTTTACGAATTCGTATCCCATGTCATACGAGATGGAATCGAAATGGTCCCTCCGTTACAATTTTGGGCTATCCAATTCTGCGTGCGGATCGCTGGGAACTTACAAGAGGGTTGTCCACTCAGGGAACGACATACCTTGAAAGGTAAGCCCACTCAAACTCCGATCAGTAGTACTTACCAACCGACGAGCCTATGATAGCCTCCCCAAATCAGACCTAAAACTTCGAGATCAGAAGATAGTTGTTCTGATCTGATTTCGACCGTGACGATGACCCACTCCGAATCTTGCTCATCGAGACTGGTTACCAACCTTCATCTTTCTCTTCCACATGTTGAATGTACATGGCGACAATGGCCAACACTGGCGGATTCGTGCGTATGCTGATGTCTGTTGCCCTTCCTGTGCTCATCGACGTAACTCACAACCAAGTACGCTTCTGCTTTGTCGTCTGAGGTTCCCCGCCCCGCTCCCGAGTTGCACGATTCTGTAACTCTGTTCGCGTCAAATTCAAGAATGGAACTGACGATACCGAGTTCCAAAGTGTGCACATCTTTGGGCACTCATACAGGTAGTCCTAGTGACCGAGTTTATCTACGGATTGGAGGTTCGTCACGCTATGCAGACTCGTGGACGATGCTTTTCTCAGGCTCACACCCATACAGCATTATGTGGTCCCCGAGGATAAGTGGGCTTCCATATGCTCGACAAGCTGGTTCCCTTTCGGGTATGACGCTACGATTGTGAACAAGAGTGCTTTTATGCCGTTCTGACTTACGCTCTTTTCACTGCTCGCCTTTGGTGTGTTTGCGTTCGCGGCGTACCGAAGGTATAGACAGATGAAGCGTGCAAAAGCGATATACCGCCATGAAGGAAGATGAGGTTCGAGTATCAATCGTGGCATGATCCATCCGGGATGCTCACCCGACCTTTTGTCAAATCCCTGGCTTTATCGTCAAAGAAAAGTCGCGCTTGCTTCCTTGAATGCGTTGTTAATGGTTCGTAGACGACCGTTTGTGGCGTTGTTTCCCTTGTTATTTTTTCTTGTGCATGTAATCTACTCTCGCCCGTTTCTTGTTCTACATATGACTGGCATCGATATAATCCTTTTTTCACATCTTCTCCTAAACTTATGAAAAGCAGGATTTACACTCTTTGTGATCGATCGGCGAAGCAAGTTAAATAAAGATGAGTCCTTTGCCTTACGTGTGGCGAGGCAGTAATAGTCGAAGAAGTCCTCTTCTCACTTGCATCTCAACCTGGAATCTGCCTCTCGCCGGCTCCGTTCGAACAAACAAGACTTTGACACTTGTAAATTACGTCGAGAATACAATCAAGCACAACTTGGGGCGCTTTAGTTTGGATGATAGTGCATGCGGAAAACACGTGCGCACCGGAAAGCAGCATCGCTAGGCACCAATATGTATGTAGAGGACCCGCTGATCAAAGGGTATGTCGCTCAAACGAATACTCCTCATCGTCCTGTGCAATGCGAGAGCTGCTCGTGTATGGTCCAGGCGACCAGACTCGTCTATCAGATTGTCATAAAATCTCGATGTGATCTCGTTCGTGTGCGCATCGTCCACAGCCCACATCGTCCCAATGACCGAACGGAACCCGGCGAACTGCATCGCCGCAGCGAGGTGGATGACTTCATCCGGACTTTCTTCGTCACCGACGGTTGTATTGCACGCGGACAGATATGCAAACTTGGCATTCCTGTATTGGTATTGAATGTTGTTTTCGTACTTCTTC
>JBBPQV010000443.1:0-21016 GCA_038092675.1 Boletus rufocinnamomeus
ACTAGCAACCTTACAAGTGTTGACTAGTACATTTCTTAGTGAAAACCACTAACCACACCACCTTATTTCCAGACACTATTAAAGTGTTTCTTCAAGACCCAATCTATAAACAATAGTTGAGGATTGGTGAACAACCCACATAACTGACTACACTAAGTTTTTCACTGGCTCATTACTAGTAGAACTAGATAGTGTTTTGTCTAGGAGATTTGTAATCCCTAGCTTATAGTGTTTCATCTGTGGAAGGCAAATCAGTAGTCTGGAAAACAAGCACTTTAGTTTTATTGCATTTGCCTATAAAGAAGACAACGTGGTGGCTCAGAGAGAGGTCTCAGAACTGGGTCAGGCTTCTGGACAACTGTAGGTTCCAGTTCAGAATTGTCGGAGTTGGAGTCATCAGAGTGGTCAGAATGACCATCGGTGTGTTGATGAGGTTTCCTTGGTGGGTGACTCTGGTTTGTGAGGGCGAGAACCAAAACACCTTGGAAATAGATTTTCATCAAATATGGCATAGGCAGATTTGTGTAAGAATCCATTAGGCGCATGAAGATGTAGTTAGCATCATTTTCTGCAGTAACCCATAGATATACCATTAGCTGCAATTTGGGCTGCAGCTTACCCTTGTGTGTCTCATCAGGAGTGTGCACATAGGCACCACATCTGAAAACTCATAAGTGAGAGACAGATGGTTCATGGGAGTTCTATTATAAATATGAGTTGCATGACAGAGTGCAAACTCCCAATAGGAATCAGGTAGGCAAGTGTGAAGATGCATTGCCTGTGCCTTGTCCATTAGGGTGCGAATTAATCGCTCAGCATGACCATTTTGTTGGTGTGCATAAGGTGTGGACCAATGAATGTGAATACCATTATCATGAAGGTACTCTTTGAAAGCCTTGGAGGTAAACTCTCCACCAGAGTCAGATTTAAAGCCTTTAATGTTGGCGTTGAACTGGGTGCAGATGTAGGAGAAGAACTGTTTGGTTACATGAAGTGCTTAATCTTTCGATTGCATGCAGTGAACCCATGCCATGGAAGTGTAATCATCATAATAGACAATGGCATATTTGTATTTGTGGTATGATTCCACCTCAAAAGATTTGAGATCTGAATGAATCAGCTCAAACAGCATGGTTGCCCTGTGCTCAGTATGAGGGAATGATCTGTTGGATTGTTTGCCTAATTGGCAACCGGTACAAATCTTCTCTTTCTTAGGTATTTCCACATCAGGGGAGTCCTTTAAGTGTTTTCGTGTGGCTTTTGTAACATCCTTTGAAGGATGTCCTAAGTGGCAATAAAGGAGTTTGTAATCCACAGAGGCCATAGATGTAGTCTTTGCATGTGGTCTGACAGTGGGGGCATGCATCCAGAATATTGTATCTGCTCCATGTGAATGAAAGGAGAGCGTAGTGCGTTTAGAGCACTTGTCATAGAATTTGAATAGTCCAGGGGAAACCTGAACAGTGAGGCATCAATCATGGGGTAAAGCACCCATGGAAATGAGTTTGATATCCATGGAGGGCATGTAGATTACAGGTGATAATCACATATGTAAGCCTTTGAAGTCAATAATGACTGTGCCTTCTCCTAGGATAGAAGCTTTGCCATTCACAGTAAACAAGAAGCATGATTCCTTGAACTCATGATACTTGATAAAATCACTCATTTGATACATAGGTGAAGTGGCATGAGGTGCCAGAATTGAGTAGCCACATATCAGGTGGTGGACAGTGGTGGTCATGTTGGTGGTCATGCTCTTTGCCTTTACTGGAGACTTTCTTACAGTCATCACAGAATATGGAGGGCAAAGTAGGTAGTATTGTCTGATCACTACCTACTACAGACAACAACATATGTATATAATATGTTTTTCTTTGGCGAAGGAAATCGCAGGTCAGCATCTGAGTAGTGTGAAGAGGGCTGAAATACTGACCAAGATTCCTCACCCCAGGTCTCATTGAGATCGTTCTCATCCCAAGATTCTGCTGGGGGGCCCATGAAGGCATCAGAGGACAAGCCAACCACTGTGTCATCGTCTTCTTCTTGTATCACAAAGAATTGTAAGAAGGCAGATGGGGAGGTGGCATGAGCACTGAGCTGGTTAGTGAGGGTGAGGAAGGAGGGACCACCTGGGGAGAGTCCAAGGTTGAGAGCAGGATGCACATCCACATTGTCAACAATGGGAGAGAAAGGGTATGATTCAGGAGGGGAAAGGAGACACTCCTCAGTGACATTCTCATTGAAGACAAAAAACTGATCCAGGTAGTCATCCTGGTAGTCCTCACCTAGCGACACCATATCTTCCTCAATCTCCATGAGTGCATCTTGTGCATCAATGGAAACCTCCTCTGGCTGCTCTGAAAGAGGGCAAGGATTGGAGATGATACCTCCGGACCAGTCAATGTGGTGGTTAGCCATGGGGTCGAGGGTGTGAAGGGTTTCACTGGTGGGTGTAATGCCCGGTTGGTGTGCCAATGAGATGGTGTTCTTTGTATGAGGGAAGGCAGGCTCCCTATAATGGGTGGAGCCTTGAGTATATGCGGAAGCACATGGATCCAGGATGGGAGATGTAAATATAAATGGCCCAGAGGGGGCCAAGATGGGAGCTGCAAAGGCGAAGGAGGCAGTGGGGGCGGCATTGGAGGTGGTAGCATGGTGCACTTGCTTGTGCTGGTCTTGCTTCTCCTGTCTGGCTTTGGATCATCATCCCTGACGACAGTGCTTCTTCTCCTTGTTGGCATCCTTGGAGGAGGATGAGCCAGCCTGGCCTTGCTGCTGCTGCTGGAAACTGGGGTCTCCCCTTTTCACTTGACAGTGGAAATCTTGTTTGCCTGCGGTGCAGTGGGCTTGTGATAGTTTGCCTGTTGTTGCCAGGCAGCAGTAATGATCTCCTTGAGCTCAGTGAGGGATGGGACCTCAGATGTAGTGGCAGTGCTGGCAGTGGAGCCAGCAGGGACAGCAGTGATGGACTTCTGGTTCATTATTTGCAAAATGATGTTGGCATACCTGGGCATCTTGAATAGAGCAATCATGCTCTGTACCTTGGCTGAGATGGGGTATCCCAACTCACTGAGGCACACAAATTGCACATTCAACTTAGCGAGGAGGGGGCCAGGTGATTGCCATCAGGGATGACCATGTCCATCATGGTCTTGAACTTGTGGAAGGCATTGGCAATGATGGGCTTGGAGTAAGCAGCCTTGATCTCGTTCCAGAGGAGGTCAGTGTAGTGCTGAGAGATGAACTTGGCCGCGATGTGGGGCTCCATCTTGAGATGAATAGCCCCAAGGGCCTTGTCGTTGTTGTCCTCCCAGGCATGGATCTCCATGGTGCGGTCCATCATAATATTGCCGTTGGCATCAATGACGTGGTTGGGCTGGTTGTGGTAAAGGATGGTCCAGAGACCTTGAGACCAGAGGTAGGACTCCATGTCAGTGGTCCAATGCTTGTAGTTGGTGCTGTTGAGGTGGCCCATGGGAAGGTCTTTGAGAGTAGAAGACACAGTTTTCTATGGATGAAGGGACATCAGTACTGTCCTAAATCGATGAATGAATCAAAGAAAGAGGTGGCAAATGAGTTGCACATTCCTGAACATTTCAATCCAACAGAGTTTCCCCTTAGGATATGGGTGACATTTTAACACCTTGAGCATAAGTATTTGGAATACTTATGCAGGCAGTCTGGCATAAAACACACAAGACATGTCCTATATTCTGTCTGGCTCTGTATAAGGACATGAAAGCAGACATGTCAGGTTTGGTGTAAAAACACACAGAACTGACTGGAAAACTGCTGTGCAATTAAGCACTAGTGGGGCTCATAACCTGTTGAACTAGCGCATGTACTGGCTAGAGTCATGCACAGGGTAATTATCTGCTGGTGAGGTGAGGTGAACTAGAATGTAGTGATTGGGGATCAAGAAGTGATTAGAACTCAGCTCGGCTGAGTTTGTACTTAAGTATAGTGAACGTGTGAACAATTATACAAGTATGGTAAATACTACTCCTATCGTTCAACAGCAATGATATAATTGCTCACAACACCTACCTGTCTTTACAAACATATAGTTCAATCTACAAATAGTTCTTGTTTGATGATGTTGAGATTGAGATAAACTGGAGTTACACATATGATAGTTGAGCATATATATTAGAATACACAAAGGGTATCACATGATGGACATGATATTGTGTTGACTTGTATTTAAAAATGGTGGTTTTCTTGCATGAATTATAAAGTCTGGATTGCTATAACATATAATAGTAGTATTGTATTCATATTGTACATACAGATATTATATGTTTATAATATTTACTATACAATCAATCACATTGTATATTAATAAATAAGTCAGAACAAACATCTCCAACAATGAATGAAATCTTTCCTTGATGCTGGATACAAATAAATATGCCATCTTTGTGATCTATGGGAACCTTTCCATGAGACATGATTAGATCAAGCTGGTATAGTAAATAAAAATTCCATCAAGTGTGCAAAATATATACTATCTAATGGCTACATAACATATTGTGTGTGGTAGGATTGTATGACTTGTGTACTCCATAATAATCATGGAGTGTACAATCTACCATACTACTATACAATAAGAATGATGTTACTTTTGTATATGTAAGTGATGCATTGATGTACATTGTACAAGACAACTTGATAGATATGCGATTAAATATTCAGATTATTGACTGTGCCAATACTGATGTACATACATAATAACATACTATTGAGGGCATAATATATTATCTATATGCTTCTACAAAGGACTTATCTACCTATACATACATATATGTTGCATAGATTATCCAGCCATTCATATAGCTTGCTACACAAGTAGATGCAAAGATATCGTAAAAGTCTGTTAGGTGCATCTGGTACCAAGTGATTACTAGTTATATATCAGATATACAAATTGTATATCCCAATCATGACTGATTTAATATCTCAATCAAATTTATCAACATTAGTTTGAAATATGGCAGCTGAGTTACATCTTATAGGCAGACTCATATACATTATCTATAATTATATTATATTGTGATATACTATATTTCAAGCTCCCTTTAGTGTGCATGTTTTTGTATTTATTATTATGTAAACCATGATTAGGATATAAGTAAGCATACACAAGCACCATTTTGATGATATATATATACCAGAACAAAATGGAGAGATTTACAATAATTGAATCTATTGAATCTCTATACTTGTAATTTTGGATAAAAAAATATGTTATATATATAAATTATATCAATTTTTTTTATTAATACTATTATATTGAATCTACCTATAGCTAATGCTAATGGAGAATTTTGTATATACTGAGATTCTGTTTGTAAAATATCTGTTAATTTCAAATTAATCATTATGATCACAACTAGAAATAATATATCTATGGCTTCAATATATCATAAAATATTTGAGATGAAGATATAAATAAACTCCACATTTAATAACATTTTGAAGATAATTCAGACTATTAAATACTATATATAATATAATATAATATAAATTAGTTTTAAAGTTATTTATCTGATGTTATTAACTAATAAGAATTTGTTTTTATAAGATTTTATAATATATATAGATATCTATAATTGTTATATTATTATTTTAATTTTTGTTTGTAACTAAACAAATATTCAGGCTTTGTATCCTTTTCAATTTTCCAAAGTTAAATTAATAGTTTGAATCTATCTATAGCTAATTAAATGTCCAAAAGTTAAGTATTCAAATAAATTTAGTCATATTAAAATTGCAATTAACTAGCAGCAATTCACTAATAGTAAAATTACATTGTATAGACAGAGTTTAATTACACCACTTCCTATATCAATACATACATAGATATTAAACAGAGATTGACAATTATAGTTATATTTTATAAATATTTTAAGAAATGAACATTATCATATTAACAAAATGTTGGCAAATTTTCCTTCAAGTATTAATTATATATTGTCTTTATTATATTTTATCTTTTAAAGTTTTAAATGGGTGTATAGTTATTGTAGGATACTCTTAATCCATTATTTAGTAATCCAACGACTATTGACATCTAAATAAAATAATTCATTGTAAAGTTACTATATTAATAAGCAAGTCTAGACAACTTATTGCTTTGCAGATTGGAGATGTGCCAGCAAGCAAGCTTAGACAGCTTGTTGCTTTACCACAAGCACATGAGGCAGGGTTGATGAATTTACCCCAAGCTGTCAAGTGCTGTTTTGATATCACAAGTGAGCTGGTACTTCAAAGAATCAATTCTCCTGATCCAATCAAGCAGTTGAGTGTTATTGTTTTTATGAACTTTTAATTGATGAACTAACAATGATTTTTTTAGTAGAATATCAAATACTCCTTTTCAAAGACATGCCAGCAAGGAAACCATGAAAGCATATATCAGGCCTATTATTTGCATTTTGGCCATGCTTATATGGAAACTTGGGCTAAATTTTGAGGAGCTGAATGATGAGGTCACAGACCTAAAGGATATGTTGGAGGATGAGGAGGCTGACCAGTCAGAGCTTACCTAGTGTATATACAGATATGTTAGAGAATAAGAAAAGTGATGAATCAGGACTTATCTAGTGCATACTACAGGGTGCTTATCAATATGTGGACCACAACTTGGCCCAAATCTGTGACTGCAAATCCTTCACAAGTATTTCTTAAGGACCCCATAGAAGCATGCCTTGCTCTGATGACTTTGAATAGAGATGGCTCATTTAAAGGGGCCAAGGATGTAACCAGGCCTATTTCTATGCTGGAGTATTGCATGAGGCTCACATTCCTCAAGGAGATTAGAGCTCATGTAGATGAAGATAGCATTCAGGAAGAGCAGGCTGCTTGTGATGAATTAGAGCCTTGATTTACAAAGAAGAAGCTTTTCACATTTGCTCATCTTAGATCACTTCAACACAGAGCCTCTGCCATTGCCTATGATATCATGGGATAAATACAAATCTGGTGGACTGACAGAGAAACCTTCACATCATTGAAGTACAAAGGCAGCCCCATCAAGCTTGCAGATATTTGTACTATGTTTCAAGATGTGGAGAAGGACCTTGTGGCCATAAGGGAAAAGAAGATCATAGGTGGGCTGGATCTCAAGGTGGTCTATACAGACCTGGCAAATGATGCCACCTGCAAGAAAGTGGGGTGCGTTTTTATTCTTGACTCCAGAAATACAAGTTTTAGAGATTGCATGCATCTTGTGCATGCAGTTGCTGAGGAGAAAGGAGGTTTTGGTGGATTTTTAAAGAAAGATAATCAAAGGTATGTGCAGTTTCTGAGAGAATGGAGTTTTTGAAAATTTATTTTTTTGAAGAATTGAATGGAATCAAGAAAAGCTACATGGATGGTTGCAAGACTATGCAAAGTTCCATCAATTACTACTCCTAAGGGCAGCTATGAGCTATTGCAACACCCAGAGAAGGTCCACAAGAAATCTCATGATATTTGGACAGCATGTGGCACTCCTTTGTCAATATTCAAAGACTACTGCACTCACTGGATGGGACAAGTTTATACCTCACAGCTTGGATGCATTGACCAGTGATATTCTTGTCCAAGATCTTGTCATTGCAAAATCCTTTGCTGAGATTGCAGCTAGAAGATGCTTTGGAGAGGATGAAGTTACACAGCTTTACAAGGAGATGTTGTTCATCAACTTCAACAAGTTGTTTACAACTGAAGACCTTTCTGCTGTCATGTACAAGTATAGCCAACCTCACCTTAACTATGCCTTGACTGTCAGTTCTTGGAGGCACATCCAAATAGCATGGAAAAGAAAGTTGAAGTGTGTATATAAGCATATTATGGAGTTGGATAGAGCAGAGGATATGGATGCCTTGCAGGCTGGGCATACACATGCAACACAAAATCAAATCTATGATCTCAGCATTGATACCTTGTCCACCAGTGCAGCAGAGGATGTGGTTCCATTGTTTTTGGAAGCCAGTACCTCATGGCAGGAATACTGTGGAGTGATTCCAGGTGGTCAATGCATTTTCTATCATGAAGCACAATCCTTGGGTACCACTGGGACTACTGGACCAAACAGAAGACAAGGTGTCAAACATGACACTATGGTGGATGAAGTTTTAAATAGGATGGTGGAACAGCTTGGTACCTTGCTGGTGGTGCATTTTCAGGAATTTTTGACAACAGTTTTGAAAATCATCATGGGGGGAAATGATGAATTTGAAGAAGGACAGGAAGAGAAAGAGGAAGAGGAAGAGAAGGCTCAAAGGACAAAACTGAAAGGTAAGTATCTCCTATTTTTTTCTTAGATGTGATCATTGTAATTTGATTTATTGTGAAACAGGAGAATCTAAAGCTATTTTTGAGGAGGAGGAGGAGAAGGATGAAAATGAGGACTTGTATATCTAAAACTAGCCAAAAGATAAGCCAATATGTATTCAGTGACTCCATAAATCCTTTCTATGCTAATCCTTATTGCACTATGTGAAGCACACTGCCAAACAGCAGGGAAATTTCACTTAGCTCTGGTGGAGTTATAAATAGTACATACTCATGGCTACAAAACCACCTCCTAGGTCACGTGATGTAGTTCACAGGCTATGGAGATATGGTCAAATCAAAACAGCAATACCATAAAAGAAGGTTTTCACTTTTGAACTAATAACTGGGATCTCAATCAAATCATAAAATAATTGCCATTATTTGTTTTTACAAACAAAGATATACATGCAAACAGTATGTCTGAGTCTAACAAAGTTTCCACACTTCTTCATATCACAGTCAGCTCATTTTTACTTAACAAAGCACTATTTTCTTTTTGCTTGATGGTGGCTACTCTAATAAAGCCATTATCAAGAAAACTGGTTGTAAGGCCTTCTGCCACATCCAAGCATTACTCCAAAGAGGATTTTGCCCTTTCCAAAGCTGTTGGGGTTTGTCTTTCCAAGCTTTCTCCTATTAGCATTTGTCATGCTCAACAACTTTTGATTTTTGCCAAAGCCAAAAATGCTATTTAAATGGCCAAAGCAGTTACCATTTATTCTACCATCAATCTTGGTAGCAAAGCCAACTTCCTTCAAAGTCACATAGCCCCACATTATTAGAAAACCTCTTCCAAACTTAAGATTTCCTTCTACTAACCTATCTCTGAATTATCCTATGATTTGACTGAGATCCCAGTCATCAGTTCAAAAGTTCTTTTCATGGTATTGCTATTTTGATTTGACCATATCTCTGTTGACCTGCATGAATCTGAATTCATGCACAGTGAGACACTTACTGTATATATCATCTGAAAACCAATATTTCTATCACTCACAGTAGTTAGAATCCTTAGATACTATCCCATTATATTCTAATTTCTTGGATTATTTCATTTAAAGGTTGTGGAGAAATAAAAGGATTTTTCCAACTCTAGCATTGTTACTAATTACAAGTACATGGCTAATTAAAATTGTAAATAGAATAGAAATAGCCAAGTGCCAAAGAGAGAAATTGTCATATCCCGGAAATCCTGTAAGTCCAACCCAGTCTTCCAGACCAACTCCGCTTCTTGTATCTATAAACTCTGGTGTGTTCTTATTCAAGACGCAACCCTTGACTCCCCAGACCTTGTTCATACATACGTTACCCTACGTCCTTCTCTGTTTGTACTAGTTCCACTCTCAGTCTCCCTCCAAACCTATGTTTCTGCTTAAGAGCACAGCTCCAGCTTTGCATTACCTCCAACACCTTTACTTACAAACCAACTCCACCTCCATTACTAATCCTTTTATGATTCTAATGTATATAAACTCTCCATACTACTCCTGTACATCTCCAGTTCGAATATCAACTTAGTTTAACTCCTTCTCTCCACTCAAGTCTTAAAGACTCTCCTCTGTACCCTTTGCTCAACTTGACGTCTAGTACATCTTAAGTCCAACCCTGACCCCTAGTAAATTCTGGGACAAACTTGGACTCCTGACAAGGGCACACCACATACGGTGAAGCCAAGTCCCATCTGCCAAGACAACTCCAGAGTTCTGGAGTTTGTTCTCCCTTCAGAGTTTTCCCAAACTTAACAGAAATTAATCCTGTAACCATGCCATGGACAGCCCTGTATAGTATGAGTCACCCTGACTCAGCCTGGTTGCTATGAGGCAGCATGATTATAAAGCATATTGAAACAACCCCAAATTGAATACAAGTTGTACTTCAGGTCATCACAGAATGTCAACTGGAAAAATGGGAATGCTGGAAGGAAATTGGGCTCAGTCTTGGAAGTAGGGGAAAACTCCAAGAGAACTAAACTGGGAAATGTCCAGTGAAGTCTCAGGTTTATATACTATTCATAATGTGTGTACATGTTTGTACTAGATCTACCAATATGACTACATATGGGAGTGATGGAGATTAAAGACATGAGTCATAACATGTGTTGTGCATAGCCATGAAATGGAAGAACAGAAATGAAAGACATGATGCAACCACATGCAGTGGCAGAATGGAAGAGAAGAAAAGAAGTCCACAGCAAGGAAATGAAGGTGGGAATGATATAACTATAAAAGGATAAATGCATCTGATAGAGTTGGTGAGACTCAGAGTGCATTGCAATGACTGATGGCATAGCCTGCATCAAGAAGTAGCTGACAGATGAGTCAAGCTGTGAGTTGTAAAGAGTCATGTGACCCATCACATGACTTTAAAAGGAATATAAGTTAAAGTCAAAAGAAAGAAAAAATGTCATAAGGAATAAATAGATGTGGATAGAAGTGAACCATAAAACATATGTGATCATTATGTCAACAATATTTATAAGCAACTCCTTGGCATTTGTAAGCAGGCACCAAGACTTCTGATTGGCTAGCACTGCCACTATAAGTAGATATACATAAAAGGAGAGCTGTTCAGGCTATCCAAATTCATTTTTTTAATCATCATTATATTATAAGATCAGTAGATAGTAGAACCTGAGAAGACCTTAGATGACTGTCTTCTTTAAAAATACCTGGAGTTACCTCCACAGGAAAACACACAAAGGACCTAGTACAGGACAGGTTGGAGGACAGGAACTATGTCAGAAGGAGTTGTGAGTGGCACCTTGTAGCAAAAAAGCATAGCAAAAGTGTAGTGAAAGTGTAGCAAAAAGTGTAGTGAAAAGTGTAGTGAAAAGTGTAGTGAAAGTGTAGTAAAAAGTGTAGTAAAAAGTGTAGTGAAAGTATAGCAAAAAGTGTAGCAAAAAGTGTAGTCAAGAATGTTAATTACAGCTATTGCTTTTTAGTTACATTTTGTCTCTCCTACACCTTTTGGTTACACTTTTTGCTAGATCCCTTTTATTGACTGAATGTGATGATTTCTGGTGATTTCTGGTGGCTGTAGGGTGTGAATGAGGTTGAAACATGTTGTGTGGATGCCAAGAAAGGGTGCCTGATGGTCTGGGAAGAAATTTTGGGGTGCTTTCAGGGTGCTTCTGGCTGTAGAGGGTCTGGGGCAGAAAGGAGACTGTTAGCTTTTTCAACAGATCTGCCACCTTTCTTGGTCATCTTCTAATAGCTCATCTCTTCTGTCAATCAAAACATTAACATTCAGCACTTGTAGCTTTGGTAGATGCATTTTTATCAGAGCATCACATAAAAGTTCCAGCCTGACAGACAGTGGAATTTTGCTAATAGGAGAAATACAGGGTATATCAATATAGAGTTCTGTGATGCAATTGATATAAGATTTGCTGTCCTAAACATCAGCCAGTGCCAGTATGGCATCCAGCTGCTGCTCATTATAGTAAAGCTAATGATTATAGCAACAGCAGTCCACTATGCTTGTCATGGTCAGTTCTGATTCTTGGATTGTGATGCACATTGGATACATGCTGGGATATTCTGTCAACATTATGATTTTCAATCCAACCACAGATTCTACAGCATTGTATCATCAGTGTACAAGGCAGAACCTTGCAAGGGTGGATACATTAAGTTTGTTGGCCACCATGACTAGTAGTTCTTGGGGAAGAGTAAGGAGTTTTGAGAACTGCAAAAGTGAGATAAGTCATCAATGAGCTATGCAAACCATTTTTCTCACTGAGTTTATGGCAGTCTGTGGTGTCCACATCAGCTATGCACTCTTGAGTGATTATTCACACTTATAGAAAGTATTTGTTTGTAATCATTTGTATATTGCCTAATAAGGCAGGTGAAAGTTCAAGATCAAGTTGTAAAATGACTTTGTTTGATGGTGTTGAACATTTATATAGTGTTGATTAGGTAATTCCTTATATGGATATGATGATGACTGTATGTATATTGCTTTCATCCAGGAAAGGAATTGCTGCCAGTGGCTGTCTATTGCTTTCAGGCCTTCCAGATGTCATTGAGCAATTGAATCTAGCTGGCAATGGCCTTGGAGGGGGGGTGTTCTCTACCAGAGCATTCCTTAACTGTCTGGAGTTGTGAGAGAACCTAAGCAATAGGGCAGGGCTTTATTTGGAATAAGTACATAAGGAGCACCAGAGAGTGGCAAATTAAAACCTAGTGATATATGACTGGGGTGTGTCTGACATCATGTCTGGAATGTAGTCACTTTACAGTTTTAGAAGGATGGAAGTAGTCTGGGTGTTGTGCCAGTCCTTGAGATACTCCGGAGAGTCTACATTGACCATGTGAGGACAGGTAGAATTGAGAGAGACAATGGTATAGTCTCTACCTGGAGAGTGTTCAAGGATGGATGTAAGTTGGTGAGGAGTACATGAGCCCTTGAGTTTGTTGGCAGAGACCATGATGTCTACAGACAATATATTAAGTAAAAAAAATTGTGGATTGAAAGGGATTGCACAAGAGGAGATTTAGATTTGGTAGATAACAAAGATTAGCTTCAGGAACATGTAAAGTCCACACAACATAGCACATATGGCTGATTAAAACTTGGCCATAGAATGAAAACCTTGGTGTCACTAGTGGTGTGGGAGAGAATGTTTGTAATAATGATCCACAATGCATCAATCAAATAACAGGAGTATATATTCATAGAAATTGTCCATAATTGGATAATGGTGAGAAGTGGATAAAAAAAATAGCATTCATGCTATTGAGAGAAGAAAAGAAACATTCATGCCACTGAGAGAGGAAGAATCAACATCAATGCCATAGGACAAGAGCCCCATCAGACGAGAGAAGAGCTCTGCATAGCAAAATGAGGGACTGTATTAGTCAGGCTCATCAGCTAGCAGGGGGATTTTGGCCATATCCCAGAGACGCAAAAGAAACCAATCACTATGATGGATGTGGTGAGTACTAGAAGCAGTAGCCAAACATAACAAGGAACTCACAAATACCATCATGATTCAATAGACATCCAAAACACATCAGACAGCCTGAAAGTAACTGGCAGAATCTCAGACTGTGCTGTCCAATACAAGATTAGGAACATACTGCATTCAAACATGCTGTCACTGACTCACTCAAGCATGATAACAACTAATCATGTGTGCAGAACAAACAAGACTCTAGAGAACTTTTGATAGGTAACAGTGCACTGCAACAAACAATTTTATACTAGAATGGTACCAAAGTGGAAAAAAATGCATAAGAACAGGTGATATGAGAATAGTCTGATTGAGTGGGCATGAGTGAGAGTAAAAGAGTCTATGCCTTGAAACATCAGCAGCAGTCCATTGGGCAGGCCCATGATGCAAATATGATTCAATAAAGGTGAACTGGAGGCCAGGGTGTACAATAAAAAGTTGTTTATGAAGGCTCTTGTAAAAGTATAAGTATAACATCCATCACAGACCTGATAGTGAAAAGCATACATGGTTTTCACTGGAAAATGAATGAATGTCATGAAGAAAACAAACATGGAATCTGGCTGGTATGGAGTGGATGCTACAGCATGATCTTCTTCCTGTAGATCACAATGTATTGGACATTGGAAAGTTCTGGACTAACAAAAGCAAAGTTAGGGCTGCTGGTGCTAGGTTTTAATAAATTAAAATATCTTACTAAGGAAGCTGGTTGTTCCAGCAAAGGATATGGTATATGGAGATGAGAAGATGAATGTTGTTCAATGTTGGCCAAGAGGGAATGATGCACTGCCCAACCATTTTGCATAACTATTCCTGCCATTAAATTCAGGGAACTGCAATCCTGCATTGTAATGGATGAATGAAAAGACTCAATTGCAGGATGGTCTATGCTCACATACAAGATAGGCAAGCATGAAGAGGCAGTCACCATAGATGCAGCATTCATGATAGCAGCTATAATTCCATGGTTCACCACAAGTGGTACATACTGTATAGTGTACCAACTGCTTTCTGATTTGCTGGCTCATAGAGAAGTACAAACCTCAGACTCCAACTGCATATATGCACTGCAAGAATTGAAACATTGCCAAGGGCAGTTGAACAGGTCACAAGTGTGGAAATTGATTTTCTTCCACTCTCCTCCTTGCAGATGGGTTAGTATAATGTGGATGGGTTTCAACATGCACAGGAAATAGCAGATAATACATTGGCTTTGCATGCAACATAGGCATTTGGCAATGGTACAAGTGAGATTATGAATGTCAATGGGAATGGGTAGGAGGTTGAGCAAAATGCTGATCAGAGTGTAGAAGGAGGGGTGGTCTGAAGAATTAGTGTTTTCTTTTTTTTCTTCAATGATACCAGCATCCTTGTCATCTATATTGCTGGGAGGGGAGAGCTGGTGCCCAAGGAAAATGCATGATGAATCTGGAAGAGATGGGGCATGGACAAGCTTATCATTGGCTTTACTAATCAAGGGGTAAGGGTAGAAAGAGTAGGGTGAGGACATCACTATCCTATGAAAAAGAGTTACTATTTGAAGTCAACAAGAATAAATGAAAGGTGTAGTTAAATGAAATACTGACAAGGATTGCATAGGAGGTTAAATTTGGGCTGGCAAGAAGGAGGAAGAGGCATTGTATGGATGGAAGGCTGGCAAGGATAATAATGGGATGAAAGGTGCAGGAGGTGAATACCAGGGATTTTATACCTGAGAGGTACTCCATTGAAAAAAGGGTTGGGGCAAGCTGTTATAGGGCATATGTATGTGCTCTGAAGAGAAAATACTACATATGTAATGGTAAAAATGGCCAGACAAAAGTGTGATTCAGCAGCTGCTATTGGGCAATTTGGTATCCCAGTAAATACATGCACTTTGTTAGTGAAGGCAGCTTTGTACAACCCTGTGTCCATGTGGAGACATCAGTGGCATTATGGCATGTATGAAAAAAAAAACAAGAGAGCCACTCAGGCAGCTGAAAATGTGGACCATGTTGCTAGAGTCAGAGGGAGGAGTTTGAGAACAAACAAAGTCAGTACTACACAGAATAGTAATGAGGGGACTGAATCAGTCAGGCCTGTTAGGATAATAGACATGCTGGCTATGTACTGGAAGCAAAAAAAAATGCAAGATGCTGTGAATAGAAATGAAGCACACCTTAAAACCAAGAGTAGATCAAAAATTGGGTTCTATGAAGTCATGCAGAGAATAATGAGGTTCATACCATATTGAAGAAGGGAGAGGAAGGGAATATGGCATTTGCATACTAGGAAACAGGGGTAGTAAAAGGAAGGAGAACTCTTGGTGTAGTTCATAATGTAATGAGGGAAGTGGAATAGTTGGATTCATGTACATATATACTGAGGTTGAGAAATCTAACAAGCCAGACCCCATTGTGAACAACAGCAGCATGCATGTTTGCTGCCAACTTTTGCAAAGCTTCATCCCTTTCACCCAACATGCTCATCAAGATTTTGTCTTGTGCTTTTTTGTATTGCAAATAGGTCTCATGAATGGGAGCATGGTTTTGTATGTAGGTGAATCTGTGATTGCCATTGTAAAGAAGAAATCTGACCTTGGTCACACCCAATGTCCAGACCACCTTGTTGTTGTATTCTTTATTTAATGCTGGTCTCAACAACTTGGTGTTGATGTCCTTTATGTAAACACCCAGATTCAAAACATTTTGAATCACCTTGTTTTATAGGCCACATTCTTTGATGCCTCATATGAATGATCTCCTAAATGTGTCATTGACATTGCCTAGATTGACCTGTTGGTGGTTCATTGTTGATTCATGGCCCAGGTCATTTTCACCCATGACAGTCATCAATGTGTAAACCAAGGTTGCCTTGGCTGTCAATGCTCTGATCCTTTCAAAGAGGTCCTGGATACATGTCCTGACTACCTCCTTTATTATGGGCTTGTAACCTTCAACCTGTTTAAAGTGCTCACCTTCTTGGTAGTCTTTTTGACAGCCTTGGCCTAGCACACACACACATGGGTCAGCACAAATAAGTGCTAGTTTGTACCACTACCTACTGGTTTCTTGCCAGTGGCTTTCACAACAGCCTATCCAGATGTGACCTACATACATGATGATGGGTGATGAGCATGTACATTCTAGTGCTTGTTTATGCTAGCTCACCTCCTTGTCCTGCCTGCTGCCAGTAGAAACCTAAACCTAGACATTGTATGAGACAAGCACAAACTAGCACTCACTTGTGCACACATACCTCAGTGGTTTGCTATGCAGCAGCACCCTCAATATTCTAATAGTGGGGTGAAATATATGGTGAGCACAGATAAACTAGTACACTTGCTTGTGCCAAACTCACCTGTTCACCCAGTGTGTCTATTACCATGGTGGCAGCAGTGGGGGCAACAGAAGCAACCTGTACATGTATATGTGGTGAGATAAGTGCAAACAAGTGCTCATTTGTGCCAGGCTTACCTTCTAAACTGGTGTGTCTACTATCATGGCAGTAGTGGTGGTGGTGGCAATATCCTAAGGTTGAGAGGTGCATAAATGAGCACTCATTTGTGCAGATAGAAAAAAAAAACTGGACTTACAGTGTTGGTGTTGGACTTGATGACA
This sequence comes from Boletus rufocinnamomeus, assembly GCA_038092675.1. NCBI lineage: Eukaryota > Fungi > Basidiomycota > Agaricomycetes > Boletales > Boletaceae > Boletus > Boletus rufocinnamomeus. The sequence continues at coordinate 16,879 of JBBPQV010000443.1, forward strand.
AACACTTGAATTAGCCAAAGTGTTGATTGGTAAGCAAGAAAATTAACTTACAGCCATTGGAGTTTATGATGGTTTGGTTGATTAATTTCTAAATGTGGAAGGTGGTGGTTGTGTTTCAAGGAGTATTGAGACACAGCCACTAGTGTTTCACCAACTATATAATACTGATGACATAAGTTGTTCCCATCCATTAGAGTTTGCTTTTTGCAACACTGTACCACCATGTCTGTGCCTTTGCTCCTTCCAGTGGTGCTTGGCACATCTCAGGCATGTAGACCAAAGTTGTAGCCATGCTTCCCACCACCAATGTTTCTCTCATGTGGGTGGGAAAATTCCTCAATTTGGATGAATTATAAGCAAAATACATTTTAAAAGCTGGCAAAAAAATTCCTGGTCATCCCAGATCATCTCAGCATGTAGACAAAGTGTGTAACCCATGTTCCCATGATGAATGTTTCTCATGTGCATGGGAAGATTCCCTGATTTGGACACACCATGAGTAAAATATGCTTGCACACCCCATATGCCTGATGGCATTCAAGATATGTCAGGGACATGTTGGAATTGTCTCAGCATGCAGAGAAGGAATGTAGCCCATGTTCCCACAACCAACATGCCTTGTGTAACTTGAGGGAAGGCTGGAGAAAAAGACTCACTATACAACAGCGAATGCCGCAAACACTGCAATTTTTGCTATAGGTGGTAGTACATGGTCCTAGGAAGGTCCCCTGGTGGTCAGATAGATCAGAGGCCATGTCTGCAAAACATCAGCAAACCAGCCCTAGGCTGTGTAGAGTTGTACAGATTTGTGCAGGACCACAGATTCTATAGAAAGGTACCTAGTATTGCAGATTTGTACAGTTCTTTGTAAGGTTTGTAGACAATTGACTCAAAAGTGACCATGAGCCACTATGCATCACTCAACAGAGGACACAGACAGGCTTCAACTCCCAAGCCATGTAGAAACATACTCCACAGGCCTTCATATATTGGAAAAAAATCATATGATATTAATACCAACTTGAATGGCAACAAGTACAAGATGTAATCAATCAAGCACTGGTTTGAAATCACCATTGAACATGATGATGGCCCCTGACTCATTGATGGGAGCACTGTAAAATGCTATTGTCATACACATGAAGGTATTAGTTATAAGACTTACCTGGCAGAAGCCACCCACTTGACTCTAAGTGCCTTTGTCTTCATGGCATGTTTCAGGTCCTTGATAATGGCAAGTTGCATCATGTAGAAATTGGCATAAATTTTAGAGTAACCAGCATACTCAAAAGTGCAGTCTTGATGGGTGCCAGTCACAACATATTCATCAATAGTGGCTCACAGCTGACCAAAAAAGATGTCAGCTGAAATCAGACAAATACAATCCAATAAATACTGCAGTCACTGCTAAACAGACAGTGACCTCCAGAACCTTGTGACTGAAGACCTTGGGAAACATGATGTCTACAGCTGTTAAGTATGGATAAACTCTGAGGGGAGAACAAACTCCAGAACTCCAGAGTTGTCTTAGCGGACAGGACTTGGCTTCACCATGTGTGGTGCGCCCTTGTTAGGAGTCCTGTTGTCCTGGAATTTACTGAGGGTCAGAGGTAGACTTAAGACATACTAGACGTCAAGTCAAGTGGAGGGTACAGAGAAGAGTCTTCAAGACTCAAGCAGAAAGAAGGAGTTAAACTATGTTGATATTCGAACTGAAGAAGTATAGGAGTAGTACGGAGAGTTTATATACGTTGGAGGTACATAGGGTTAGTAACAGAGGTGGAGTTGGTTTGTAAGTAAAAGGCATTGGAGGTAATGTAAAGCTGGAGCTGTGTTCCTAAGCGGAACACAGGTACAGAGGATACTATGAAGCAGGTCTAGTACAGATTTGGAGGAATGGAGGTGTACAGAAGGTATGTAAGTATAGAACATAAGTATGTACAAGGTCCGGGGGTTAGGGGTTGCATCTCAAATGAGAATGCACCGGAGTTGGTAGATACAAGAATTGGAGTTGGTCCAGAGGACTGGAGTTGGAACTTACTAGATTTCCGGGATATGACAGTATCCCCCTCTTAGGCCTGAACCCCTGAAGGCCATGTGAGGAACAATGTGGAGTAGCAAAGTCAGAACTTGAAATTTGTGGACACTGCATGGAGGCATATAAAGTCCGGTGTGCCATATCCAATCTTCTTCATCCCAAACCACCATGTCCAGTATCGACGACATCAAAAATTGGTCCAACAAACGCCTGGCGGAGTGTGTCAACAATGAGGAGGGAGATGAGGAGGACAACGTGGAGGGAGAGAGTGAGTCGGAGGTGTAGAGTATGCACACATGCCCGCTCCTCCCTGTAATTAGTTTTGCTGTAATCGTCATTTTGTTTGTGGTCATGCGGAGTGAGGTCCGGGCTTGTCTGGATACTGGAGATGATAATCATGCACAAGCTCAGAGGCATGACCGAGTTCAGTGGCAAGTAGCCAGGAGGTCTCATCATCAGTACCTTCATATCCAGACCATCGTACCAAGTACAGGAGTTTACAATTCCGGCGTTGATGGTCTATCTTGGAGTCAAGGATCTCCATGATCTCGAACTCCAGTTCACCATCTACTTTGACTGGAGGTGGCAGAGGTTGGATACAGTTCAGAATGGTATTCGGAATGGGAGGTTCTAACTGTGAAACATGGAAGACTGGGTGAACAGACTTCATGGAATCTGGGAGTCAGGGTGTGAAGGAAAGGCTGCCAGCCTGAGCAATGATAGTATAGGGACCCAAGTTCTTCTCAGAGAGTTTCTTGGAGGGCCTAGTAGAGTGGAAGTATTTTGCTTTGATGAAAACTTGGTCACCGACTTTGAAGTCTGGTGCCAGAGTTTGTCTAGCATCTGCAGGTCCATGGTATCACTTCTGGGCATCGGCCATTTCCTCATGGAGGAATTGGTGGAGGGAGTTGAGGTCAATGGAGTATTCTTGTGCCTTTGCAGAGGTGAGATCACACTTGGGGTGGACAGTGACATTGGGGTGGTAGCCTTTATTGGTGAAGAACAGGGAAACTCCGGTAGTGGCACTCAGAGCATTGTTGTACGCAAACTCCACTAGTGGCAGGAGTTCGGACCAGTTGTCTTGCTGGTAATTACAATAGACTCAGAGGTATTGCTCAAGAGTCTGGTTCATGCATTCTGTCTGACTGTCTCCTTCGGGGTGGTAACTGGAGGTGAAGTGGAGACAGATATTGAGGGCTTTCCCGAGTGAGCGGAAGAAGTGAGACATGAATTCCGTACCTCGATTGGAGGTAATATGGGAGGGAACTCCATGCTTAGAAAAGACATGGAGTAGAAAGAGCTTTGTGAGCTCCGGAGATGTGATGGTATCATGTGTCGGGATGAATATACATTGCTTGGATAAGCGGTCCACGACGATGAGGATGGCAGTGTATCCGGAGGATGCAGGGAGCTGTTCAATGAAGTCCATGGAAATGGAGTTCCATGGCTTCTCTGGGATGGGGAGTTGCTTCAATAATCCATAGGGCCAGTGTATTCACAGCAGATCAGTTCCAAAGTCTGGTTCTGGCCAAAATGTCTGGAGAGTGGGTGGTCATGTTTGTACTGGAGTACTTGGAGTCGGAGGTCATTAGTGTTGGAGACATAGATACATTTGTCGAGACGGAGGAAACCATCTTCATCAACTGACCAACAAGAGTCAGAGGGATCAGACATGTGGAGTTCGGCTAGAGGATCTGAGGGAAGCGCAGAAAGGATATCACTGTGGAGTTGTTCCACATCGAAGAGAGTGCTAGCTCGGAGTACTGGAGCTGTGAGGTAAGTGGCTTGGAGGGACGAAGCGAGTTGCTCCTGAGTGAATATGGGGTGGAAATTGTGGGGGTTGACACAAGTGTAGTCCTTATCTCCCTCTTTGGGATAGACGTCCCAGTGTCTAGTAAGGGAGTCAGGTTTTGCGCCAAGGCAACCAGGACAGAAATGAATGATCATGTTAAATTGGGAGAGGAACTCCGACCACTGGGCTTGCTGGCGAGTCAGGAGTTTAGTGGTTGCGAAGTACTCTAGGTTCTTGTGGTCTGTGACAATGTCAATTGGAGTACCAGAGCCTTCAAGATAGTGTTGCCAAGTCTGGAAAGATTCATG